>ATSW01006815.1:0-10354 GCA_000444245.1 Botryllus schlosseri
CAATTACGGCTTTTCGGCCCCTGTTGTAGCATAACTGCCGTATAAGTCCCACTACAACAGCCATAACCTACTATATATAATACATATTGTATGGTAAGGCAGCACGGATTTACAATCCACAACCTCACAAAAACACGTACCGGTATCACCACAAAAGCAAGATATACTCCAATGAACTCCACCGGTATTTTCTCCGTGTTACAACTGTCATGACTGCCGTTCATGAAATCGACCGAGACGTTCAGGGCTGAGGTAGAAGTTGCATTGTCCATGTCCGTCCCTTATCGTCGCTCCTTGCTACATAGAACGCTACGTCGAATCGCGGTTGTAGTACTTATATATCTATCAAGTTTCCGATTCAGACACGATTGAATTTGCCTGCGCAAGTATGGTAGCTCGGTTTGATCTCGCCTCAGTGGTATATAATTTCATGCGATGACTTTTGTCGTGTGGGTTGTCGTATGCATACTATATGTACGCATGTCGCATATATCTGCGTGTACGCGCTGTGACTAATCACTAATTATATCAATGTATCATTCCGGTGGAGAGTTTGATGAGTCATGTGATGAACTAACTGTTTTCGTTTGATTCTGGATATTCGCAAGACGACATCACACCTCCGAACGTCACGAATGTTATAAGTTCACTTGGCGCGGGCCTGCATTTGATGAATAATGACTTGTGTCCAGTTACTACGATCAACTAATGTACCGTATCATGCGCTGTCGACTCGGCTTAATTCGGACACTTCGATTCCGGTAACCTTTGACTGAATGAAGCTGAAAGTCTATTGTTCGTTTCGTGGTCATGCGTAACGGAAGACAACACATGTGTAGCGTAATAAATAAATTGCAGCTGCGCTATACTGCAGCAATTGCCACTGACGGCATAAAACGCACAAGTTAGGATCCTTCAAGTTATATGTATTGTACAATATTTCGATTTCAAGCAATTCCACAAATATTGTATATGGTACTACTTTATAACACACCCGCATAGGGTTAAAATAGTTCAGTAATTCTTCAAATACAGTACTGAGCCAAGCAGCAAGGGCTGTGAAACGGTATTTTCTGTACCATTATGTTCTACATTCTACAGCAGAGGTTCTTAAAGTGTGGCTCGTGACCCAAACATGGGTCGCCAAGGGTATAAATTTGGGCCGCGACTGCACCAGGGCGATATCATAATAAGTATGCGATATTGGCTGAATTTCTTGCTACTTCTTGATCATGAAAATGTGCCGACCTTCGTAGTGCACAGATTGAAGGTTTAGGTAACATGCGGCTAGGCAATGTGCGCTGCCAAAATAATTGGCGGCGATAAAACCTTTGCCCATAGTGACGGTCGCTGGCATTCCAAAACCTTCGATATTAATATCCCCGGTCGTCGAAATAGTCGTCACCGAAAAGCCCCGTCCGTACGAACCCCGCAGAACAAATGCGACCCACAGTGGAAAGTAGCGCACTCCAATTTGAGATCGCGTGCGTCATACATGTTTCATAGGACCGCGTTCCGTACAATTGTTGGCTTCACCTTCACTACTTCAGATGAATTCTTGGACTCACATAGGCCTACTTCTCAAAACGAAGCATGCTAACATCGAAAGGCATTTATTTCAAAGTGTGAGGCTTGGATCGCGAGATACCCACTAAACTCAGATTTGGGTCGACTTCTAAAATTTTTAAGAACCACTGTCCTATAATATGGACGCAGTTGTACCAAAGCAACATGAATTCACTGTCGATTGTAACTGCATGGATCGTCATTGTGTCACCATAATCACTTATTTTGTATTGAAACGAACGAACGATAGGAATCGCGAACCTGTGTCCGAATTAACGAGAATATTTTCGTGTACAATTTACTTTTGCTCGGTTTCCGAGTATTTTGACTGAATAAGGCGGTGGCGAGGATTACCCGATGTCCGAATTAAGCGGATTAATTTGAATTGTATAATTTTGATGGCTAGTATTATTCCGATCGATTTCATCAGTTTTACGATTAGCGGGATAATTCGACCTGGATCGTCGCAAACTGGAAAAGTACCAGACCATAGTAGTCGACAAATACCGTCGATAGCACAACCAACAAAACAACAAAGGTATATTGAGTGATCGGTACTTGTTGTAACATTCTCTTGCATTGGATTTTCAAGGGTCGAGATTTAGTAACACATAGTTTTACTCTTGGTGCAGACCGTTGGTATATTGTATGAATTGCCTGTACAGTACGCACATCCATGATCTTTGAACAGACGCACGCATATTCCCATTTTATAATATAGTGCTGTACTGATTACACTTGTCACACGATGCAATTCGCCAGTTGCCATTATTGTGCGGAAAATATTAGAGACTTGAAACAGAGAGTAGAAGTTTGAGGGCACTGCGCTCTCAAAATGATGCGATCAAAATGAAAGATAAAAGTGTATTGAACTTTGGACAGCAGTTACTTTTTTCAGAAAGCAGATATATTCGGACTGCAGCTAGAAGATTTTTAAGATGTACCATTGAGCTCTATAAGTTGCTGGTATAAATCACTATGGCATCGAAATCAGACGCCGTGTCTGCCCTCTCTTACATTTTTGGTGCCCACTTCGTCTTTGCTGTGCTTTCTCGACATTACATCCGTCTTAGTACCATTTGTTTAGTAATAACGTGGATAATACGTGATGCGTCACTCGCTTTGCTTCCACCTGACGTAACAGCGCACGCTCTTTTGCAACTTGAAACTTGTATATTTCATCAAGTTATTTATAAAATTATATAATCATCATACTGGTCGACGTTCGGTTGTACGCTTGTACTGCCGTACAAATGCTATGCTGACAACTATATACAGGCATGATCGGATATTTTCGAGGACATATTCAAATTCATCATTAGGGCGATTTTTTTTACCTTAAAAATCAAAATTGTGACAGTTTTTTATCTTAAAAATCTTAACTTTGCCCAAATATGACCAAACGTATGCAAATTAGGTGTTTTCCCTCATAATGTTATATTTTACTACTTATCTTCATTTCTGGTTGGAACTGTTTGTCCTTACGGAGTAGTTTGGCCTAAAAAAAACTTTTTTGCCCCAAAAACTGACAAATATTTACAGGAAAAAACTTTATTTTTCGAAATCTGGCCCTATGAAGAATTCCAGTAGTTACATTACGCATTATGGTAGAATTCTTTTTTTTTAAATTGTAGTACAGCGAAAGATACTTTCCTACATTCTCGGGTAGAAAGTGTCTGTCCTTACGAAGTAGCTTGCCAAGAATGAAGAAAGAACGTTCAACAGCAGCAGTTGTTGGCTGGCAACACTGAAGTTATGCGTACACTTCTGGTGACAGAACGTGTTGCTTTATTCTGACAATGGTGTATACATCACAATTTTTCATCATGCGCTTCTTGATATAATAACCATTCAATGCACACGCAGTCTTGCTTCAGTTGGGATATTGCGGTACGCTGAGCATAACACCATTTCAACCTATTTGTTTCATTTTAATGTTTATGATTCACAATGAGCAGTCAATGGACCGTCTACAACGGTAGGCCTATAGATAGGTATAGGTATAGGTAGGCTAAAAGCTGTAAAACAGTGGTTCTTAACCTTTTTTCCTCCAGCGCCCCCTTTCAAAAATTATCGTGCTTCAGCGCCCCCCACCTCATATTGTAAGGACTGTAATAAAGACAATGGGTCAGAGGGAGGGCCGTAACAGCACTTCGTCAGCCCCTCTAAATAAATGATTATCTTGGTCACCCATAGCATGATAAACCAAACTCGTGTGGGCTTCGCCCCCAAGAACCCCATCCCGTGATTTCGATGGTCAGCAAAGTTTATGTGGCCCGGTCGCCCTAGGAGCCAAAATTTTCTATAATGCATGAATGAAATAGGTTAAAATTGCATAATGCATATATATATATGTCACTATAAACTTTTTATCCTCTCAGCCCACGTAATCAGATTTACCAGTAGCGCTGAGTGATCTGTTGTATTGGAAAATGAAGGCCACTTAATTAATAATTGAACATATTCGGGCGTGCCCGTTGGTACAATTAAATCGTTACATGTTATTTTGTTACCTCTTATCCGCTATATAGTCAAAAGATATTGAAACGCATAAACATATTAAACTAAAGTTAGCACACGATTCAAAATTGGTATTTCGTCACTGGCAAATCATTTTTTGTGATGAATGTTATTTGTCCAGTGGGGTGCAGATTGCGACGACGTGATAATTCGACACGAGCGATTTAATCACATATGAACAATTAGACTTATATAAATCGAAGTTTACGCTCAACATAAGGGCAATCCTCTTCGGCTAAGGTTTTCTCGCTGACGATCTTTTTGACGAACTTCTCGGAGTCCCATATTCACCGGAACTTCATATGTCTTCGTGCATCGTGGCGTGGTAATGGCTGACGCCGGAATGCCTATTTCTATTTTCTATAATTATGCGTATTCTTCCGTGGGGAAGTTGTCATAACATGATGTTTAATTTATGTTCATTCACCGAAAAAATTTAGGGCACCCTTCGAGCTAACGGATCGGGGGTTTGGGTTGCTGCAGTTTCGGTCTTGGTAAGAGGTCAAAGTTCAGTCGGTCTTTTTGGGACTTTCGTATTGGAAATACTTCGCGCTTTAATCGCGCTCGAAGACCATTCGACTATAATAAACCATATATTAATATGTAATAATTGGTATATTCAGGGTCTAATCAAGGTTGTTAAAACAACAATCGGGTACGGTTTCATGTACCCTGTGGTTCGGATTTTGTCTTAGTGCTTTGTGTAACTATAAGTAAGTCAACTGAGAATGGGATGCATATATCTGCTCTACTGCTCACATTGAATTTGGTACTGTACCCAGTTATTAATTTTAACATGAATGAATTCCAAACAAAGCAACTCATATTATATAACGTTCATGTGAGGTTGTGAACCACAACACTAGATAGTATCTTCCTTTATGATACGACGAAGAAATATTCTGACGATTTAATTGCGTAACTCTCTAATACAAGTATATTTTTACTTATTCATTTCGTGCACAAAGCTTCAAAACTTATGTTATGTACAAGGGACTCTCACTCTCAATCAAAAGTGATATACAGTGCCTCCTTCGATTTTCACACGCTGTGCACTGTGGAATATCATACCTAATTCGAAACATTTTGTTGAAAATAACCCTAGCAAGCGTGACGGCAGTGATTTAAATAACGGGAAATTGGCGATCTAAGAGTACGCGCAATTTGTTTTATATTAATTATAATAACCCAGTACATTTATAAAAACATATGTAGCAAACATCGTCGCGCGACCAAAAATGTCGGGATTTGACATGTTTTCTGTGATGGTAATTTGTTCTGAATACTCCTTACGGATATGTCCCACTACCACATCATCTACTGCGAAGCCAATTTTCTTCAGCGCCCCCTTATCGCCCCCCTGAGCCCAGCGCCCCCCATATCGCCCCCTGAGCATTTTCTCCCCCTTTGAAATCGCCAGCGCCCCTTGGGGGGCGCTGGTGGCAAGGTTAAGAACCACTGCTGTAAAATGTCGAATGATAAGTTTACCGACAGTGCAAAATCTACGATACAAACGAAATACAGGTTGCAAAAAAGTTTCAACTTTGCTTCAATTGCTACAACTAACACTACAATTTTGAGCTAATTTGACTTTTTTTGAGATGTCAAATTTTTTTTCCCTATTCGTCATTCAAGTCTCGGCCATGGATATTGTCGTAGTACCGTACCGTGTGCACAACAAAAATAGTATCCTTTCAAATCAAGTGATGAGTCACACCTAATAGGCGCCACCTTAGTTGCGTCATTATTGTGGATTGAGCATTCATGATATATGCATCCTTACTAGGGTTGAATTTAAAACAGAGGTGTCATACTCAGATTACGTCGCGGGCCGGATTCACACCATCTGATCGTTCGCGGGCCGGACCATTCAAATGATTGAAATTCCATACCCTTGTTTTTAGCTCTAGCAACGCCTTTATTAGCGAAAGCGAACAATGAAATTTGCAAAACTAAGATTATGGCCGGCTAAACACGGTAATATAAACTGTTGAAAGAGTAGCTCCAAGGACGATGTACCTCATGTGTACGTGTTATGAGGAATGCAAGAGATATCTTCATGCTGGTTCGTTACTATTATATCGTGATTCGGGTTTCTCTGTATGCATTGGTGCTGTTAAGTCATAAGCGAAATTGGTAGTGCGTCAACAGATATTTGAATTATATTTTTGTGTAACAATTACATTCTCCATGTAACTTGCATATACCGGTTTCTCACTATGGGGGTTTCACTTCTTTGAATAACTACTTTTTATCAATTTTTCCGTAAAACTCGGAATTAAGTGTGCATGTTTTGATTTCTCGGAATTGGGCGTAAATGACGGCTCTTCCTTGCTGATGGTGACCAGAGTGAAACCACAACTCCACTGCCGGGTGACTATAAATTGGCCTATGAACAATTGCACATACTCGGCATTTTGCTATCTTGAAGGATAATTTGATGATAAGATTTCGTACAAAAAATCTCAAAATTGGGAAGAAATGTGCTGGATAATATAGCCATTTTTCAGAATAGCTTCGCGGGCCGTATGTTTGACCCCTCTGATGTAGTATATATTTTTGTGCATCACACAATAACGTAAACACGAGGTTAGAGGTCGGTTTAAATTGAGTAATAGTGCACGGAAGGTGTTCCCAGTTTGATGTCGTGTAATTTCAGGCCAATACAATCTCATAGATAACGAAAATAACCTCTCATTTTGGTCAGTCCTCTTTGTGAAATACTCATTTTTATTTATGAGTCGTACTTAATTTGACGTCACGAGGATGCTTATCTTTTTCTTTAGCTATTCTAATAAAATATGTTAATTCGTGTTTGATTCGAATATTCCGCGTCGACATTACAATTTCTGGACAAGTCATTTCTTTTCTGTAATGCCTTTCCGTGCTTCGCCGCCTGTACGCACCCTGGATATCTGTACAGTGTACACTGTACAAGTGTACATCATCATGTAAACTCAGATCGCAAATATATTGCACGACGACCATCGATGAATTCGAATATACACGAAATCAGAAAGCTTATTGGAAGCAGGAAGGCCTACGCTTTCATTAACGTTTTTTAACCATAATGAAATTTGGTTTCTGTGAATACGCTCTTTCCCTAATCGCTTTCAATCAATCCATATAGATCACAGCAAATCATGTCTAATAAAGTTTGTCACTATACTTATACCTACAGTGATATATATCAGAACGGATATCGCCAACTGAAATGCGTCGGGGTGATACATGGCTTCACGTTCCAGTGCTTTCAGAAGACACGGAAAAAATATTTCATAGACGACCACTGCACTAGCGGGAGCCGGCGTTGTTGCTAAATCATCCTCATGTGCATCGGCGCGATAGTCCCGGTACCTTCACCGCACCAATTGTTGTTGGTGCGAGTCACGGCTCTGCCAGGTTTTTATATGTCGGAGGTTCATCTGGGCTTCTCACTGCATACGCAGTGTCGTACGAAAAGCACAGATTGATCAAGTGAAGTCGAGCCTCGAACATCGGCAGCAGAAGACACTGAGGAGGACGCACGCAAGCGAGAGAAATAGATGATGAATGGATGCGTGACCGGAAGTCGTCCGAAAAGATTATATCAAAGGCAAAACACCAGTGATCATTACGACAATCATTATCATGACGAAAATAACTGCTTAGACGATGAGCGCCAAAATTGTTCGAAAATGCAAATGAACCATCGATTATACCATTGGCATACGAACTGGGTGATTTTTAACATCAGATGCTGCCCTGACAATAGCAACCTCTTTTGTTCCGTAGGCATAACGCAAGTTTAGAAAAAGCAACTATATTGCACTATTGTAGATTCGTCACGCCGTATTTACAGTCGAAACACACAGAGTGCGGACAGCGTCGTACAATGAATCATTTCAGGTCTTGCGTCTTCCAGTGTACTGCGGTGCTTGTCACAATCCAATTGGAAGTTGGCAATTTCCTCTCAACCATTACCAGCTTGTTGTTCCAGCTCGGGGCCAATGGCAGTTGACACTCTCGTTGTGGCCGCATTCGTTTTCCTCCTTTTCACAGCGACGGTAGTACAGCAAGAGACCTTCACAATGGCGTCTTTACAAGCTTTCCTCAGTCCGGCCATGTAACGCAAAATAATTAAAGGCACGCTCAACGCGTGGAACAGCGTCAATGCGATGGCGACATCGAAGATCTTCACGCTTGGAGCCGGGCCTGTTGAAATTACGAGTATGCGTATCAATATAGTAGCCGGGCCTATCCGGCATTATGATGACGATTGGATTCTGGCCCGCATAACCATTTAGTTCAGATGTTTAGATTTTGGCGATTTCTTTCGAAAGAAATACGACTTCGCCGTTTTCTAGATTCCATTATACTGCGAAATGCCGGTAAATAATATTGTCGGATATAGTCATATTTTGTTTAGAAGCCTTTTAAAGTGTCTCATGTTAATGGCCATGAACGAGTGGTAGGCAACTGTTAAAGTTTTTTACAACCAGGGTTACCATACGTCCTCATTTAGGAGGATTTGCCCTCCCTTTTCAGGTTTTTGAAAATGTCCTCCTTTTTGGCAATTCGTCTTCCTTAGCAGATTTCAGAGCTAAGATGATGGATAGATTCGAGTGAAAATGGCCATAAATGACGCTAAACAGGACATTCGTGGTTCGAACGTAAGTGACGACCTTCTTTTTTCCACAATGTCGTGGGAAATTTAACATTTTTTCCCGATTTTACTTTAGTATTGTAAGTCTGAAAATTTTGAAAAAGTGTCCGCCTTTCTCGATTACAAAATATGGTGACCCTAGGTACAACATTCGCAGCATAGAATAGAATAAGTCGAAAGTAGACCATGACCTCTACGTCAGAAATCGTTCTAAATTTCTAAATCAGTATACAATTTGGTGTTAAATTTATCTCCGGACAAGCCTTTCCATCTTCTTAGATTGTGTCATTGAGAATTTTGGCGAACCGGCTGGACAGTTGACCCAGACCGCCAGTTGAGAACCATTGGTTTTGGGACATCCGCGATGCTTAAATTCGGCAATTCCGACATACCCATTGGACTCATGACGTCGACGAACCATATGGTAATCATCGGAGAGACAGACACGGTCACAGATATTGTGAGTGCGATCAGCAACTTCACATTGTCGTGGAGCCTTGGTCGCCCGCTTGAATTGCAAAAAAGTAAAAGATTATGTTACGCACCTTGCTTGAATCGGAGCGGAGGTGAGAGCACTTGGACGGTCAAATAGAACCACAAGCACCATCACAATTAATTATTGTATGCCATACATGCAGGCGCGTAGCCAGGGGGGGTCGGGGGTCGACCCCCCCTTTAGACGCGCGAAACCCCCTCCTTGAACGCGAAACCACGTCCTTTTCAAATTAGCGTTCTAACGCTAATACTCGGTTGCAATTCAACAAGTCGTATTACCAGTGTTGCGCGCGGCCAATTAACGAAAGGCGTGTTACCAATTAGCGAGATTGTCCGTGCGCATTGCTCTGCACCATGTAACGCGACACGATCCCCCGCTGAGATAATTGCGAAATTAGGTCATTCATTGCCACGCGCTCGGCAATTGTTGCTAGCCTGATTTATCGCGTCTCCTACAAGCCTAGTTCCGCTGGCTTGAATAATCGCATCTGCAATAGGCCAGGTGCGCACGATATCATCGCTGGCCTACACAATCGCATCTGCATTGGCTTGGTGCCCGTTCATCGCTGGCCTACATAATCGCATCTGCAATCGGCCTAGTACGAAAGATATCGCTAGCCTAACTACCGCGTCTCGGGCCTACCATGCTTNGGCTCCTATTTCCCGATNGCTTNGATAAAATGCCGTTNAGTATATGCTGATTAGCGATTNNGATTAAANAGTGACATCNCGAAACTNANTGACANCGAATGTCCGCAAACATGTGCGACGCGTNCGTACATGCGTAATTGATTTCCGCTAATACTTGAACATAACCATCAGAAGCTGTGTGTCANGNCTTGAGTTATAAAAGANGTAAGGTTTGAACCACCTGAAATCGGCGTCATTNTAGCACATATTCCATAAAAACTCGTACATTTTNACTTGAGCAAATCATCGCCGAGGCTACGTAAGACGTAGAACGCATTGATAAGCGCGCGTTTTTAATTGTTCGACGCGTTGATAAGCGCGCGTATTTAATTGTTCACGACAGATTAGGGAGTCACAAATGAACAGCACTTCCGGACTCGTCGACAAGATTATCGTACGCGTATAATCGTCAACACAAAGATGTTGTATAATCGTTAT
>ATSW01006817.1:0-13160 GCA_000444245.1 Botryllus schlosseri
CGAGTCACCTCCAAAAATCGAGTGACTTGACTTGACTCGAGTCACCTTCGAAAATCGATTGACTTGACTTGACTCGAGTCAAAATGTGCAATGACTCGAATTGACTCGTGACTCGAAGGTAGTGACTTGATCCCAACACTGGTAGGCAGGTTACTAAAATTGAGGTCACGCTTCCATTGTTGACAGTGTCGGCTTGCGTGCAAGAATTCGACGAAAGTATGCATTTGTGATTTGGTATGAATGAATGCTGTAACAATCGGCTTGGTTCTGAGCAGCAGTTCCATGCGTTGTGCATGATGTGATTTGGTAGCAAAGTGGCTTTCGTGAGTGTTCTGTATCACGTGGCGCCTGAGGAAGGAAAGCGAACCATATTACCCGAAACAGTTGGGGTTAATTCAAGTGTCATAAACGCCAATGCGTCTACATCGACTGCTCCACCGGTGCTGAGCTCGTTTTCAACCATATGCTTGCCCGCGCGAAGTCAATAGATACGGTCTCGATTTGATTAGCTAGGTGATGATTGACAGCTTTCTGAGTATTTAGCGGGGTTGTAATGACTCGAGTTGAGTCACGATTTTCTGATGACTCGAGTCATTGCGCATGACCAGAGGTGGTCAAAGTAGTAAAGAAAGCTACTTAAGTAGAAGCAGAAATAGCGATGGAAAAATCTACTCATGTACGAGTAGAGCTACTTCTTCCATAAGCAATCTAAAACTACTTGAAGTAGAATTGGCTGACTTTAAATCTACTCAAGTAAGTAAGTAGTTGTTGAAACGATGATGATTCGTTCGCATTGATTGTCAAAAGCTGTAAATTGAGCTATGCGAAAGATGCAGAACTTGATTGATATTGATGCATACCAGGAGGTATCCAATTCGACAGGATAAGCATTCGTCCGCATCATAGGAGGAAAATGATAGTATTGATATGGAAATGCGATACACTCGAACAGCACGTTTTAGAAAATATGGTACGGGGCTCTCCCCCATATTATAAGGCCTGTAATTTGGTCGAAGAGCAATACGAAGTTTTATCGGATACGGTGTGCAATTAGTATCGATCTCCCGTCTTACAAAAAAACTACAGATAGCGATACCTTCGAGCGGATGAAAATCATCAATGATGTGGTGAATTAAAAATGACTCGAGTCAAAACTATAAAAGTGAGATTGACTTGTGACTCGGAGCCTTGTGACTTAGTTACAACCCTGGTATCGAGTACTTCTCTAATTCACAAGCCTCCATGTCACAAATCAATCTCACTTCTATAGTTTTGTCTAGACTCTGGAGTCATTTTTAATTCACCATCGATTGATTGATCATTTTCATCCGCTCGAAGGTGTCGCTATCTGTAGTTTTATTTCTAAGACGGGAGATCAGCGTGGAATAATCATTGAATGTCAATTCTTAGAAGCGGTAGATAATGCTGTCAACATCGGTAGAGCACCCCGATCATGTACTTGTGCATGGGGACGAACTAACGTCCACCGTACGTAGAAAACTCCATACTGAGAATAATGTGCCGAGCGCGACATCAAGAAGCCACTTTCTGCTTTCCTATCTAAACCCATTCCAATTCAATCTCGAACCTAGCCCATGCCCAACTGCTACAATAAACACTCGATCGGTTCTTAGAATATTCCCCTATTAAGCGTAAGCTAGCAATATGTATGGGAGTATTAACTGTATTAATTGCATGAAATAGTGCACACATGATATCATATAATTCATCTTTGCTATTTTCGTCTGGAACATTCCAATGATGTTGACTTCATATCGTTTCTTGATTTATCTTTCACCAGGCTTCAAGACCTTTAACCTGCGAGACACAACAGTGTGATTCAGATTGAAACAAGGTGCAATCATACTTTTTTTTTGGTAATTGCAAGCTATTTGCATTACGTGACTACTCAAGATTATTGCAATTCAATGCAACACAGATGTCGGATATGGCTTGTAGTAATTGATTATCGTCACATGGAACTTCGAGGAGTGGAGGATTAAAAAACATACATAGAGTCAGAGTCAGCAAAAATCAGCATGAATGGGGGCAAAAGACTTTAGTAAGAAAAGAATGACAATGCAAATCTGCTTTTTGCAGTACTCAAGTAGGTTTAGTCTATTTGCTCAACTCGCTCAATTAGTGATGCTTTTCAACTAGATTTTGTCAAGTGGAAAGCAGTGTTGGGATGACTCGAGTCAGACTCGAGTCAACTTTTTCGTGTGACTTGACTTGACTCGAGTCACTTTGCAAAAATGACTTGACTTGACTCGGCGCTTCAAAAATGCGGATTGACTCGTGACTCGGAGCAAAATTTACGAGTCANTTTCAAGTCATCAAGTAAACGGTCTCGATTAAATCACTCTATTTTGTGTATGTTCATATCGTTCGTGATACGCCTATGTCACTNGTGAGAGTAACCAATGACCACTGACCAGTCATCCACTGATTATACGTTTCACTGATCCTCTATTGTCACATCCCAAATAAATTGACCACTAACGAAATGATCACAGCCTATACGTTGTCGTATCAGCAGTAGATTAATATAATAGCAACGTATCTCTGTTTCTTTCGCATCTCTGCTCAGTGCTTACATTGCGCAGTGATCCCCTTTACCAACCCTCTTGTATGATTTAAATGGAGTGAATACAGGTTATGCGTATATTTTACCACNGATGTATATATGTAGATGGGTAGTGTGTATTGTACCATATTAGGTTGTTTCAACTTCTCGAGGCTTCGTATTCGATCCTATTGGCTAATAATAACAGACTGTGGCATATGGAGCTATACAGTTACTGGCGTATTATATTTGCAGTTCCACGTGTGCCGGTGTGCGTGATTGATACAGCGCCTTCTTGCATATTTGATTCAAGATAAATGGCCAATTAGTCTGTCTTTCACACTGCTAGCAAAATGTAATGACTTTGAATCGTCACTGATACTTCGAAAATTCAATTTTACTTGAATTGTGACTTGACTCGTGACTCGACTTGACTTGACTTGACTCGAGTCACCTCCAAAAAACCAGTGACTTGACTTGACTCGAGTCACCTTCAAAAATTGATTGACTTGACTTGACTCGAGTCAAAATGTGCGATGACTCGAGATGACTCGTGACTCGGAGGTAGTGACTTGATCCCAACACTGGTGGAAAGTAGTGTAGCAGATTTGCATTGGTACTAAGAGCAAAACTGTCCCACCAACCGGGCGATATAATCCCGACGTCAGTGTCACGGAATACATTTCAAAATCGCACCAACGCACGCATAACGTCTCGCAGATTGGTTAGCGACTGTACATCTAGGGTGGGATTCAAATCTAAAATACCATCCATATGATCCATCCCAGATGGCTCTTCCATGTCGGTTGGTGCAGGTGGTGCGGGTGGTGTAGGTTCGTCTGTCTCATCAGGCACTGGTGGAGCAGGACCGCCAAGAACTCCGGACGCACCTCCTAGACTTCTCCCGAGTGCATTTAACGAATACGTGCCGCCTGGAAAAACGTCTCCAATGTGATAAACGACAACGGGTCAAAGGGGAAGGATCTTACTTTGACGGTAACACCAGGGTTCGCCGGCCTGCACAGTATCATCGTAGCAGCAGTTGCGGACGTTGGTGCACTCCTACGAAAAACAAAAATGGCTGTTTGGCGTATCCCAAACTAATCGAACGACGGCCGGATTGTTTACGCGAGTGGTTTACAACCAGAAGTCGCTTGCCTTTTTTTGGGTAGTCAAGAATGTGTTGACCTGTTTTTTCATATAATTTCATTAGTAATTCAATTTCATTTAGTAATCAGTTAGCAATCAAGTCCTTTTCAATTTTTTAGCAACANACTAACCAAATTTAGAGGTCGGCCGTGGAATTCAAATCGGAAATTGGGCCGTGACCTTAAAAAGGCTGGGAAACAATGGTTTGCGTGATCGTAAACTGAAGCGCTCAGGCTTCGCTAATCTAGTAACAGTGCAAGACATGCTGATTCTGGCACACCGAGCTGGTGTTCCNTAAATTCGACCGGCCAGCCAGTTTTTCGATAGGTCTTGTAGACCGAATCGCATCTCTCCCCTATATTTGAGTGCCGAAATCAGTCTGGACAGCGGTATGTTGTGATATCGNTCATCCGTTGCACCGTCGACATGGGTTTGGGAACCAAAGTNACCCGGGTCTCACCGTGTCCCAAGAATATATCGGTATTTACAGTGCCATACTCTGTTTGAGGTTCTTTTCAAGGTTACATTGCTCATAATTTCCCCAAATCGATTTTCATTCAGATATCCGTTTATGTGCTGGATATTGTGCCTTTAACTTCCAGTAAAGAGCACACGAGAAGTCTTTGAGTCGAATAAACTATGTTACGATGACTTTTCTTTGTGGAAGACGGCCATCTCAAGCTATCAAAACACGTCTCTCTACTCCAATACCACATGTCAACCCACCTCAGCAGATATTCCACCGAAACCGCAATCTTGCTTGATAATTCCGGCGACTTGGCACGACCCGATGCTGAACGAACCGCCTCTCGGGCAATCGGTGCAAGTCTTTGTTCGTCTGTATTCTGGCAGATGTGCAGGCGCGTTGAAAACATGCCAGTCTGGCCACAGAACACAATTCCCTACCTTCGCAATCTCGGCCGCAGTCGGTCGCAGTCCTGCCGCCCACGCACACTCTCGTTTGCGTTGATGTGCCGCCGCAAGGTTGGGAGCAAGGGGTCCAGTTGGACCAAGCTGTCCATGTTCCTTGGGGNNGAACTGAACNAGAGTTTAATAACAAAGTAATTCTACTCAAGTTTTCAGTTTTTCAAGCAAACCCAGGACCAGAATACGTACTTTTCAAGTTACTTGGAGAATGCTACTTCTACTTATACTCGANTACAAATCTACACTATTACTTCTACTGAGTACCGATGATGACTACTTTGACCATTTCTGACAGTGCCTGGCAACAGTATCACACGTTATCAATTCAGCTCGAGGTTATATGAGCGTTGAATGTCCCGTGTTGAACAGGATCATGCGTGCTGGCTGTAATGATATAACACCAGTCATGATGATTGGACAATTTGTCTGCGAGTCTACAAGTGATTCCACATTTCTCATTTGTCAAGACTCGAGTCATTCGATTATTGGCTTGTGGTGTATTTAAGAAAGAGTTATAACGGATATACAAGTACACCAATATCCACCGACCTTCGCAAGCAAAATCGTTGCAAATCTGAGCTTCGCGACTTCTTCCGATGCACCTCTCGGTGGTGCACTGTCTTGTTCTGATACGGACACCACCGTGACAAGTCAAACTGCATTCTCCCCATTGCGCCCATTGGCGGAATACTCCAGCTGCGAAGCAAGTCGAGTTTCTAATAAAGTGTCCACGAGGTATTTTGAGCTGAAATTCTCTTGTCATCGACAGCTCAACCTACTCAACCAGCTCATATCGAAATATTACTTTGAATACTCTTCAATACTCAAGCATTTGGATGTTTCAGAACTACTTCCTGATTGCGATGATTTCATATTCGAGTCAATGTTATACTGTATACACAACACACCATTTGAATGTAATACCTTTCCGTCACAATGAATGATATTTGTCATCGTCAAATACTTACGGCAAGCACGTTTCATGCAAGTCGCTCTGATGATGAAGTCGTTTGGATCGTCGCTACAGCCGCTGTTGGGTCCCGGTTGGCCATCTGTCGTCACGCAAGTACGGGTTCTCTGCATGTTTCCTTGTCCGCATCGGGAATCGCATTTGCTCCATGAGCCCCACTGTGCGAAGCGGTCTGAAATGATGCATATTTCATAGGTAAGTTACAATTCAACAATATGGTTTTGAGCAAATTCAAAATCATCACATTTATCTGCTATCACTATAATTCGACTAAAGTACCAAAATATACTATTGCTCTATAAACTCGGCCATACGNGAAGGTTAGAACTTTATAATGTCTTTGCGGAGCCTTTTTGGCTTAGGAGCACATCGTTGTATTCAAGACATCAACTATATATGAGACGGCTGTACACAGACACACGCTATAACGGCCGATGGCGAAAATTGAATACTTCAGTCGAGTTNATTCATTATTCCACCATTNAACCCAAAGNTTTGTGGTACGTCTATTCCATGCTGTTCTTANCCTCCTTCACTACCGTCAACATTCGATAATGTTGTTGCTCGATAGTATTTCAACTTGTTAATCCACCNGGCTTGTTAATCCACATATCCCATGTCACTATCTTCTCCATTTTATCCCAGAGAAATACGTGCATCGTTGAGGCNAATGTTAATGAAATGCAACTTGACATCACATCATCGTCGCAGTGTTAGTTGGTTTCACGCTTGCTGTCTCTTNCAACATTGCAATTTCAGATTTCCGTTATATCCCTTACTGGTTTGTTNATAATNTAGAGACATGCAGAATACAATGGTTNAAGCATTTTGTGNTAAACAACTCTGAGATGTAGCACACCATTACAATAATCATATTCTGAGATCATTACTTCTATGACTACATATCCTCAGAGTATCAGTATTCAGAGTAATCTGANTAGAATTACTAAAANAGTACCTGCCTGCAAATCACGAGTACGACAGTCCTTGCTGTCAATTCTAATCATGAATGACGCTCACCAATTACGCTTCAGATTTNAGAAAACTAAAAATATTAACTAGCTACCAATCTGTCGATGAGCGATATTCATTTACCTCTCAAAACANAACTCCCTGTGACTGTGGCTTTGTTTCAGGTTAATTCTTGTATGTGATGTGCTTCACATGTCAAGCATTAAATATTGATTGTAAATGCAAGCNGGCGAATATTATTGTACAACAATCACAATTAGCCAGATAAAAGCACAATGATGTAAAGCTACCGTAACTGAAGTGCAACTCAGCNATGACAACTNCACTGTCAACTTATCTACGCTGTAATTATAGGGACANATTACGTTATATAGTCCATANAGTATGAGTTACATCTGTCTGAATTAAAAAAATCGCGCCCCAAAATATTCTAGCACCTGACGCAGCACCTCTGCCTAGNAAACAACCATGTTAATGCAGCTCAGATCCGGATATCGTCACCTTATTAGTCACACATACTCTAACAAGCCTGTCGGAAACTGTTCTCGATCAACTCACAGCAGGGTCCAAGGTTGCAGTTTTGCGATTGGAAAGTGCCCAGGTTCAAAACGTCGATGCAATTCGTTGCTGATACCACTTCGCCGTTATCCTCGGCGACACACTGCCTGCTTCGGAATATCTGGCCCGCANCACAGGACTGGCTGCATTGAGAATACGCGGTCCACTGCGTATACGAGTCTAACGAGAAATCGCATAGAGATCATCAAGCGCTTTGACGCAGAAAGCGCTATCAAATTTTGTGCAACATACAGCATCTCGGCATCCGACATTCCTGGGTCAGTATCGCGCCAGGCTGTCCTGGGATGGCACAGTTGTCGTCGTTGGCGAATTCCCCTTTGTCGGTCTGGCAGCGTCGTCTTCTGGAGGCCTCTCCGACTCCGCATGTGACGGAGCAGTCTGACTGAGTGGACCAGGACGCCCATCCGTCTACAATTGCATGCCGATACAGTCAGAAACTGTGTCAATGTATAAACTATGAAGTCGGGNCGCGACAAAGCCACTTTTAAAGTAAGCTACCTGCTTTCTATCGATCAAATTTTGTTGATCGCANCTCTAGCTTATCAACAGATTTAGATCGAATTTGCCTCTTGNGTCACAAGAAGTAAAAAATTCTTCTAATCTAGACCAGTGTTTCTTAACCATTTTGCTATCAATGACCNCATGTTAAGAACCCCTGATCTGGAACCTTTCCCACCAGCAGTTTGAATTGAATCGAAAACGCTAATGCCAAACTACGTGTGACATACTCCTCCCCAAATTCATCATTACTTCTTTTACTTGAAACAGCTGCGATCAGCGTCTGCTCTAAACACTACCGCCAGATTTACTGATGAAGATTTACTCACAGCAAGGTCCCAAGTTACAATTCTGCGACTGGAACGCGCCGGCGTTGGTGGGATCGGGGCACTCGGAAAGCGTCGGCGAGTTGGTCCCGTCGGACGCCGCGCATCGCCTGGTCCTGAACGACTGTCCATCGCCACAAGTCTGGGAACATTCCGAGTACGAAGTCCATTGGGTCCATGAATCTGAATGAGGGCAGCAATGGAAAAACTATCCAAAGAACGGGTAGGTGGGTCTCGGACTAGCCTCGACAAAAGTGGACTGTATTCGCTATGTTTGGCAGGGATCAGGTAGAGATGGATTTAATGATTTTAGTGGATCCTAAAGTGGGCGATTTTGTGACATTGTGGAGAAAGAAAATCTTGAGCTTGAAGTAGTATACATGCAAAACTGATTCAGTAACCTACTTGAATAATACGGAAAGTGGAATGATAAGGTCACTCATGACCTAGATATGTTGATATCGATATGGGGAGGATAAGTCAAATAAGTTTGAGAACCACCTATATAAATTATTATTATTTTGTAACCAAATTTGGATTCACACTTGCACATTAGCCTTCTTATCCCTTTCAATTTCAACATATTTCATCCTTTACTGGATTTGAACTTGGTGTTGAGCACGATACCAAATTAATTATGCAATTAGGCTTGAATCTAAAATTCAAAACAGGGTTTGGATTTGAAAATATTCAATCCGCTCATCTCTGGGTTAGGGTGACCAGTAAAATTCTGTACCGAGGATACAGTTTTCAAGCTTTGTACAATGATTGTACGGTCTCTGGGTCGCTGTAAATAACGTGTCACTTACAGCAGGGTCCTAGATTGCAAGCCTGCGACTGGAAGGCACCCAGGTTTAACGGGTCCGAGCAACTCGACAGGGACGGCGAGTCGGTGTTTGTGGCGATGTCCACACATCTTCTGCTCCGGCTGATCTGACCGGCGTCGCACGACCGAGAGCACCGACTCCAGTCGGTCCACAGGGTCCACTCGTCTGAAATTGCATGTTTATATTGACGGAAAACGGACATTGTTAGCAAGAACTCCTAATTCTTAACTGCCGTTGGATATGCCAAGAATACTGTTGTTGCAATTGGTATGCGAAATAATCCTCAATAAAAGGCGGTAGGCGCCTATTTTAACTCAGTAATCATAATTGCCAAGTTGCTGGTAATAATTCCACTCTCCATTCACACATCAAATCAAGCCCTGGAAGGCCGTTAGATATGCATCATCTACTGACGCTTGATTTGTACAAAGTTTGCTCTCACTACATATTTTGGGATATTTTTAAAACGTTTATTGAAAAAATTATATCATTCTTGAAGCATGGCTACACTGATCGATATCCTGTATCCACGAAGAAATGGTAAAGTATATTTCGATGTGTTAACCCAAAAATCGTAATCACAGAAATATTGACGTGAACAATGAACCTAGATATCCATCCAAGACAAATTAGACATTATTTGACTGTTTCAAAATACACCACCAGTTTATGATTAGAATGGATGTGAAAAATGGGATCCAGTCAAGATATTACCACGATAGGTGTGTCATACTACTTACAGCACGGTCCAAGGTTACATGCTTGCGACTGGAATGCACCAGCGTTGGTCGGATCCGGACATTCAGACAGGGACGGAGCATTTGAGCCATCGCTGGCGGCACATCGTCTGCTTCTGAAGGACTGGCCGTTTCCGCACGTTTGCGAACATTCCGAATAACTGGTCCATTGAGTCCAGGAATCTGCGTGCAACAGTTCGCAAGTCAACATCTGACACTTCTTTCAATTTAATTCATTGCTGAAAATTTTATCATTTCGATACGCCACAAGACTGCGATACAATGAAAGATACTAAGGTGTCGAAACGACTTGGAGTAGTCTTCGAAATCAGACACCCCCACCTGGCCTAGGCGATGCAAAAAAGGAGGCATGCACAATGAATGAAAAGTAAAAGAAGATAATATAAAAGGACAGGCGACAAAAAAGGTGTCATGTGACGGAAGGCGATATCGTTATGTCAGGTAGTGGTCCGGTAGGGCTAACTAGTAACCAGTATTGATTCAGTGTAAATTGTTTGTATTTCGACTTGAATGTGGACAACTGGACATTCTCGATGACTGTCGGATAGCCGGCGAGATACTGTTCCACAAATCAGGTCCTGGATATATGATAGAGTGATGATCTTTTTTGTCTACCATATGGTAGTTGGAAGGCCTAGTCGCATGACGTACTTATGGATTTTGAATCCGAGGTAAAGAAGTTATTGAAGTTTTCGGGACAGGAGAACTCGTACAAGAACTCGTCAATTTCTAGTTTTCGCATATCTTTAATGTTTAGGATACCGAAGCATTTGGGCAGTGATTTGTTGGACACAAATCCTTATCCCTTTGGGGCCCGGGCTATGATACAGGGGACCTGATGTCGTAGTTTTTGCAGTGGCTTCAGTGCGCTAACACTGGCAGCCGCCAAACAGATGATTGAAACCTATGATTGGAAAAATGATTTAAAGAGTATCAGAAGGACCCAGACTGGTATGTAGTCCAAGGCTGTAGAACAAACCACAGTTCTGTGATAATTTTTTTCTTATGTGTGAATGTGACTCTTTCAGGGCATGTTCGAGTCTAGTAAAACTCCAAGGTATTTCGCATTTTCCGAGTTGGAAATAGGAATAGAACAGCTTTATTTTTGTCCTTGATCTTTTGAGGCATATATATTGCCTAATGTAGCTTAGATTACATGCGGTACGAAATTGAAAGTGACACTGATTTAATTAACAACATCGGCCGTGTCACTGCCACTATCCTGTATGTGATTCTGTCGTAGTAACAATCCCGGCATCATGGCATTGTCGTCATTGGGTTTACTTGTAAACCCACGTGAATATTGTTCGTGTAAACATTGTTACCCATGGTGAGCACTGAAAATATAGGCAAACCAAGGACACAAGTTAAAAATAAGGACTAATCTTATAAGGAATCTTATTGGCAACCTTGTTGGTGACTCTAAATTCTAACGCAAGGTCTTAAATATTGTGCTAAGCACGCATAATTGTGTCTACTCACAGCAAGGTCCCAAGTTGCACGGCTGAGATTGGAACGCTCCCAAATTTTGCGGATCGTCACAGTTTGCTAAGGAAGGCGAATCGATGTTTGTAGCGAGATCCACGCATCTCCTGGACCTGCTGATTTGTCCATCTCCGCAGGTGGCAGAACACACGCTGTATTCGGTCCAGACCGTCCAGCCATCTGTCGACAGTCGATCAATCGGTCAAAGTCGAAACCACAGCGACACAAAAATGGATTCGGAGAATTCTCGACGAATATCAGAAGGATTCATGCTCACAGCAAGGTCCCAGGTTGCAGGCCCGGCTCTGGAAAGAGCCGAGGTTTTGTGGATCGGGGCAAGCGGACAAAGAGGGTGCGGACGTGCCGTCATTTGCAGCACACCGTCTAGATCGGAAGGATTGACCGGCCCCGCACGGTGCAGAGCAAACGGAATATGAGGTCCATTGCGTCCACGAATCTATTTATTATAGTAATTCAAAACAGCGGTGTCAATCAGGGGTTTCAATATTCTGCATATGAAGATTACAATAGCAAACAAGAAACGGTTTCATACAACACCTAAATTTTTAAAATTAATTCCAAAGATGCCTTTCGTGACCGGCATCTTTCGCAGTTAAACTTGGAATAAAACAGCCAATTAAATATGTTCGTCGCACCAAAAATGTATGCCAGACCACAGAGAATAACAAAGGCAGCGTAAGTAGATATGAACATATTGGTTTTTCAATACCAATTCCAACTTTGAATTGAGACTCATCGTTCATTTCAACACGCACTTAGTACCTATAAAATCAATTGATGTCAACTTAAACATATTGCAGGTTTACACAGCATAGAAACCCAAAAGGGTGCAGATGCGAGTTTGCAGATGTGGGTTTTCGGTTAGGATTTACCAACCACAAGGGATTCAGAACATCATGAATACAACGCCTATTCTCACAGTTATCATCAAAGAGATAAATTATTCTCAAGTCATTCTGTCGTGATAGAATTTCAATACTCAAACTGATATTTTCCTACTCAAATCATTAAAATTAATACTCGATCCAGATTGGAGTACTCGTATCATTGCACCCAGCTCTATTCATAACTACTGAACGCTGGTCTAGGTATGACAATGATTGACGTGTTACCGTGTAAAAATGTTACGCTACTCACAGCATGGTCCAAGGTTACATGGTTGCGACTGGAAGGCACCGGCGTTGGTCGGGTCCGGACATTCCGACAAGGACGGAGCATTTGAGCCATCGCTCGCAGCGCATCGCCTGCTTCTGAAGGACTGGCCATCACCGCATGTTTGCGAACATTCCGAATAACTGGTCCATTGAGTCCAGGAATCTGTGTAGATATTGATAAGCCCTTCAGACGTGCATAGCGAGATACTAATCAGTTGTGACAACATGCGTATTCGGCAAGCTGCCACAATAAATTAAAGGATGCTTGTACAGACATCGTACCATGATCATCGTTTACACGAGTTTGAAACCCCACAAGATTGCGAGACAGCGAAATGATGGCGAGTAGCCAAAACAACTACTGTATCAATCAAACAACCACTTTGGCATACAAGAGAAACAAAAATTGGTATGTCAAAGGAGTGATTCCTGGGCTGTGTTCTGTAAGTTAATGGTTCAAAATCAATCAAATCTATATTGCCATTTGCATCATCTCAATGGCTATGGAAACATGCCTTTTTTGTTTTAACTGAAATTAATTGTAGTAGCCAAGAGCAAGCCAAAACAGTAGGCGGTATCGAATTGAATATTTTTAGCACTGAGCAGGCTGTTCGGAATTTTCCGCACAAAAGAAATGAGCAGCTGGCGCTGCACCTAGTAGCGATTACAATTCAAATGCAACACTTATAAAATTTGATAGTAAAAATTTCGAATGACGGGATATACTCACAGCAAGGTCCCAAGTTGCATGGCTGAGACTGGAAGGCTCCCAGATTTTGCGGATCGTCACAGTTTGCTAGGGAAGGTGAATCGATGTTTGTAGCGAGATCCACGCATCTCCTGGACCTGCTGATTGATCCACTTCCGCAAGTGGCTGAACACACGGTGTATTCGGTCCAGGCAGTCCAGCCGTCTGTAAAAAACGTCG
>ATSW01006818.1:0-11284 GCA_000444245.1 Botryllus schlosseri
CAGCGTCGATACTCGTGGGGGTACCGGTCTGCCATTTTGCCATTAGGAAGCCTGTTTTCAAAGAGAAAGCACAATTCGTAATCAAGAAGGTATGTGTTATTTCCATACACAACTAATTATGTCTGAGCAGAATTGGTAGGTACAATTCTAACTAAAACTCATTTGAGTGGTGCACACGACAATGATACTTAAATTCCGACTAAAGTCATAAGTGCCCGAACCCTTTAATATTGATGGATGTTGAGTCGCTATGCATAGCCGATGAGTAAGGCGTGTCCTTTGAGTGAAAGAACGTCCGTGTCCGTTGAAGAATATATTCATAACAATGAATGTGTGTATGTTTGTTTATTGCTCCACGAATGACGCACATAAATAAATCGTTGTGGGAAACAGCGGTGATCAGGGGAATTAACATTGAACGCTTTGACTCAACCTCTTATTGCACACAGTTCGGATTTTGGAATCCTTACTTCACGAATTGCCTGCTACAAACTTTCAAGGACGACCTCGCCGTTGAACACCCAGGATGCAGCATATTACCGACGCTGTTAACATTCAACATTTCTCCAAAATTCAAAGGTTGGAAAGGTGAGGCGGCTATAGTACAGTCCTATTGAGCTTCTCTAATAATATGGTATTTTTAAAGATATTACCAGCTTCGAATGTCGCTTGATCGACGGATGTTGGCTGCCAGGAAAAGGCTGTCACTCTCCCGTGAACCCCACTGAAGTCACATTAAAAACCACTCAAAACGGTCTCTTCAATCCATTCGAAGTCAGTCACGGCCGGCCAAAATGTCAGAATTTCAACAGCGAAAACTCTTACGAAGTCATAAAAAGCTATCACAACTGCCTGTCGGCCGGGTGCACCGTTGACTTCACTATCACCGACTTTTACCACACGTATCTCTTCAACATCGGTTATCAAATGTCAATCAGTGACCACCAACAGTATTGGTCGGACGTGATGGGAGGAAAGATCGCAACAATTAAAGAACTTGAATCCATGAGCTATGTAAGGAACGTGACAAAACCAACTGATTCATCAGTTGTTGACGGAAAATGCGGGGAGTCCAACAGGCCTTGTCCGCCAATCACGCCACCGCCTCCATTCAAGAGGTCATGTCCCTACCAACCACTGAACATCCCAGCAAATCTGAAACCCCTCACAGGAAGTTTTGTAGGTTGCTGCGATACGGACATTTGTTATCAACCAAAAGCGGACTTGAAGGTAACATACTCCGGCCCGTCTGCTTATTATACCGGGTGGAGTTTTTACGGTCCATGCTCCCAGGTATGTGGCGAAGGGACGCGTAAAAGATATCGGAAATGCGTCAGTCATGATCCCGCTTTATGCGCCGAAGAATTGGAACAAACCAAGTCTTGTTCCGATGGCCCCTGTGGTAGATGGGGAAAGTGGGGGCCGTGGAGAAAATGCAGAGGACAAAAAGGCAGACTGTTCAAAAGTAGAGTGAGGAAATGTTTTCCAAAGAGAGCTAAATGTTTGGGAATATCAGTAGATCGAAAGAAATGCCAATACAAAGCCTGTGGAAAATGAACGCCATCATATGAAATAGATATGAAGTCACGGGTCCTTCATTTTTGAATAAATACAATGATATATGCAATCACAATGCACGTTCTTATTTTCGTATAGTGGGGTTATTCATCGAGGATATCTTGGATGA
Source organism: Botryllus schlosseri (assembly GCA_000444245.1). Lineage (NCBI taxonomy): Eukaryota > Metazoa > Chordata > Ascidiacea > Stolidobranchia > Styelidae > Botryllus > Botryllus schlosseri. The sequence continues at coordinate 1,688 of ATSW01006818.1, forward strand.
AGTATGGCAACCATGGTCTGTACGCCAGATAGCATATGGGTACGAAATCGGGCGCATTAGGGTACTGGGAAAATTCAACAGCACTATTTACAGAGGCTGATTCTGGTTGGGTCATGTGCGAAAAAATACGGGAACTCGATATAACACTACCATTCTGAGAAGCATTTATGAGTTGATTAAATATGCATGCGAATATTTCTTAACAAGTCCCTTCCGCCCACGCACACACAAAGGCGTTGTCGTTGTTGTTATTCGCCATGAAACAGTATTTAACGTGGAAGGCAAGGTTACGCCACAAGATCTACCGTTCACGAAATAATTTCAACAGACCACAAAGCAGGTTGAGACTTGAGACGCATCACCAATATTTTTTTTATAGTAATCATAACTTGTAGCTCATCTTCTATAGCCATTTAGCCATAATTAGGAGTGTCCTTTTAGGTGAAGATCAGATTTAGTCAGATAGATCTGTCGATCATAGTATCGTCGATAATATGCAAATAGATCGCGTGCTTTTAAAGTCTGAGCACCCCTGGACAAGACACTTACTCGAGACGATGTGCATATACAAATGTAATGTAAGCCGTATAGCAGTTGAACACATCCGAACGGAATAGAGAAACAACCACGCAGTGTCATTTTATATGGCATTCGCTTATGGGGCTAAGCTACCCCTCGAAATCGAAAATCAGTCAAACACCTATAACTTCAATACCGAAAGAGCAATCTTTCTAAAATTTCCACACAACATGCCTGAGTGGATATTCTAACGTCAGTTTACCGGTTTTCCGTAATTTTTGAGATAATTTTCTTCAAAAGTTCTAGCGGCTAAATTTTTGAATGAATTTTTTTCATGGTGCTTTTTATAGATTCCAATAACTCCAATTTAGACAGTCAAAAGTTTTTTTTTCTCAATAAGGGCTGAATTTCAGGAAAAAAGTTTGTTCGCCAAAAAATTGAAAAAAAAATGCAAATTTTTGACTTCGATGAACCGAAAGGGAGGGACGCCTTGCCTGAACGAAAATATAAACCTTTTTAATGTCTTAAACACCCCAGAACACTTCAGACTTCAAATTTTCACGTTGATTGGACGATATTTTCTGCCTCAAAAATGATTCATAACTTTGAAGGTACGAAAAAAGGAAAATTTTGAGAAAAAGCCACTTTAATTTCGTAACATGTAATAGTCACATTATCACTCTGAAAATCCGAAATTCCAGACAGCTAATAGTCTAAAAAGCGCCAGGATGCTATATTTTCCTCCTGCATTGCCATGTTTTCTGCTTTTGACAGCTCCTTCCATTCGTTCACAGTTCTGAATGAGTAGATTTCCATTCTTTGACTTCCCATTTCCCCCCCTTGATTTCCCACGTTTTGCAATAGTCGCTCAATAGCCGACCATAAAACGGTGAATGGCTCGAACAAAATCCTATTCCGTGGTCAATTGCATATCTTGACAAATGCCATGACACATCAAATGACACTGTGATAGGTGTGAAACTCCAATCCAGCCTCTAACAGTGATCAATATAAACTTTGATTGACAAAAAACAGTCACCAAACACAGTCACTGAGAACCTACGAACCACCAGCTGCAAAGTGCTGAGACCGGCATACCGTTTGTTTTGATCTGTTGTAACGCATCGTTGATTACACCATAGATATCCTCATAAGCACTATATCGACAGCGACGGGCGTAGATAATGATAACGGCTCGGATATTCGCGGTGGTTGTAGCCGAGTCCACAATTATGGGGGGAGATTGACTACATGATCTCAGGAAAAAATCAATTTGTGACAATTATGTGAATTCAATCGTTATAATACTTGGAGATATGAAAGATGACATCTAATACAACGAATATCAACAATAAAAAAAAATTGATTTTTTTTACAATTTCTGGGGTAGCCTAGCCCCTTATTGTAATACAATACTCAAATTTCACGGGCAGTCATGGCGCAACCTAAGAAACGCAATGCACAACAACGCTCAAATTACCAGAAGCCATTCTCTAAATCCTGTGTGACGTCACAGTAGATTCATCGATATCAAAAGAATAATTTCAGCTGTTGAAGTAATTCGAGTGCAGGCCTCGAATTCGCCACCCGTATTTGGGATAGCAGGGATAGGCTAAATTCGTGCCTACAGCCAACATGATACTATTGATGTGTCTGTGGCATCGTAGCGCCGCGGAAACATGTTTCGCATTGCTGGCTTGGCCGACACTACACTACTTCTTTATGACTTGCCTGGACTATGTCAGTGTCACTGCACACGTCGGAGGATGCTGTCAGAAACCCACGAATCGGGTGATTAAACCTTGCAAAAAACGTATGAGGGACACGGTGCGAGTTCTTCTGAGTCTCACCCACTCTTGTCTCGTGTCAATATGGTCTGGATCGCTACTTCTTGGAAAACAGCTGGATGTGGAGTCCCATGCGTTGCTGCAACTGCAGTCATTAAGCTTTCACTCGTATTCGCTTTACTGGAACATTGGAGACTTTATTGGAATCCACGCTCCCAAACCGCATGAGCACACGCCGCGATACTCGAGGATGACTATATTGCTGCATGTAGTACACGACGTACTGTTTGCCGCGTGCCTGTACTTCAACCTAAGAGCGATATCGCGTGAAATGTACGGCTGGCGAAGTTCGGTTTTGGATATGATGGATCTGTCTATGGCATGGCGAAATCCCACCAGGTACGTCCGTAGTACCTAAACTGGTAATCAATACTTCTATAACTTCAAATTATGATTTCGTGGACAGTGGCAATTTCATTTCTTAATTGATCCCTTGAGCCATTTCGAAGCGGTACAAGTTGCATACTTTGATTTCATCACTGGCGTAAATTTCAATCGATGTCGGGATTCGACAAATACTTTGCTACAATCACGTGATCTTTTGGGAGTAAACATTTACTTTCAGCAGAATTATTGTCTCTGACCAAATTGAATCCACCCACTGTAATGATCAATGTAACACTCACCGTAAGGACGTTTTTGTGATCAAATTTTTACAAGCATTCCTTTAGTCCGAAATATCACACCCAATCATTAGAATTGCCAAACAGATATAATCGGAACACAATTACAGAACGTAAATACCAGCTTCTCACGTCGAAGGTGCAATAAAACAAGAGAGGAATTTCGAAACCGCATAAGCGGTATGTGGTCGAAACTACAACCGATTTCGAAAACAAAACGCCATGAGTGGTACAGGTGTACTGCTATAGTCTATGTTCCGGTTTTTAGTATTTGAGTATTTCCTTCTCCTACATATAAGTAAATACTTCATTTACCCACTTTCCCGAAACACGGGTCAACATGCTCGCACGGCGACATCGTTTCACACCATTATACTGTAGCGTGTTATTAGGTTGTCCACAACACTTCCTAAATTATCCTCACAACACTCCTGGTTATGATACTGAGCGTTAAGGTTCTTCGCTGTATGTTCTCAAAATGAAATCATTACTCTGATAACCGTTTTTATTCCAGCGCCCACCGCCGTGTTCTGTCGCAACATCTCTTGGGAAAAGTATCTAAAGTAGCTTGGGTGGCATCGACTCAACTTCTCGTCCACGAAGCCCCAAGTATATTCTACAACGTTCTGTCACTGCTGAAGCTGTCTCCCGCTCAGCCTACTGGATTTCAAGCGAACACTTGGAGCGCGCGGCTGGGTGATTCTAAAACCAATCCCGTGTCAGCGGCGACTGTCGGAGCGGCGGCTTGGATGCGCGAGCGGGGCGGGCAAACCGGGCCCGTGACATCCGGCAGACCGAGAATAGGGTAATTTTTTGTAACCTGCGTAACATATGTCTTGCGATGGTCTATGCCGCTAATGATGCGAATCTAATCAATGGTGTGATAAAGGGTTAGTATCATCATACCTGTAGCAAGAATATATTTAGCATGGACTTTCTATAAAAGTGTTGTAGGCCTATCCAAAATTCAAGTTCTGTATCCACGCTGTGAAAGAAAGTCGTGTATTTTGCCGATTTTCACCCTAATGTAAAGTGTAGGTTAAGTACATCTGTCGCTTACCTGATTTACACCAAACGCTGTGGTGGAACTCTGATGAATGTACAATTGCACATATATTCCATCCACGGATTCACAGCGTATTCTCTATCTCGCGTACGTCACTAAGTTGTCGTTAGGGCAATCAAGTCCTTTTTTGTATACCATGTGTTGGCTGATACGCATATCTTTAAAAGACGATAGTTTGTATGTGATACACTTGTACTTATGAGGGATTTAGTTATCTCTGTCTCCGCGACTATATACGAAATACGTGTCTGGACCTAGTCCGACTGTAAATTCAATTCGCCTGCAGATTAGCCTAGCAACGCTCGTTCTATCTCGTTGTCCATGCACTTGAGTCACCTACTCCAAAGGTTCGGTCTTACTGTGAAAAAGTGTGTCTTCACGCCCGTGTAATAACCGTGAAATACGGACGTGAACATACACCCGTGGTACGCAAAGTCAGAACCTACCTCGGACTTACACCAGGGTATAAATCAAACACATTTTATTCCAANTGGTGCTTGNACGTAAGGACNTAGGAAGGTATCCACGTAGGCATNTAGGAATTATAACCACCCTATAATTCTGAGTCATAGGTTATAGGAGTATTGTTGCTACCGACATGGACCAATTGCTCACACAACCCTTTCCATTTTAATGTAGGGCCTCCGAGGGACGACTGCGCACCCTGCATTTTCTCACATTCGCCGGGATCAGAATCGTCTACGGATTCATCTCCCTGCGACGAATACTGACACTGGAAGAAGTGGTCAAAGACACGTCGTACATTTGCACCATTCTGCTCCTATACGCGATGGCGCTTTATCTGTTCGCCGGTGTCATAGCGTTCTCCACGAAGCGAATGACTCGCGCGGCGGAGGGATTTGCCGCCAACGTTCCCATGATCATTATGACGTCTGTTAGTGATGATTGGTTACATTAGACCGGAAGAATTGTTTGTGCAAAACTTTCAACCAATGTTGTGAAGGCCTACTGTGTTATTTAGGACGTCCGGCACGTACAAAGATTGGAATCTGTAATGTAACGTTATGCAACATCACGGAATGAGTGTTCAATTCAATTAAGTTTTCACTTTGTGCGATAGAGCACCCTGAAAACATTCATGTGTCATCATGATTCCGATTTATAATGAGAGGTCTGTACAACCCGACTATTTAAGCAGGATTTCATTTGATAACAGTAAATAAATGTCTGTAATCACATTTCGGGCGACATAAAATTAGTTTTCTTCAACTTGAAATCATCGCAAGCTTAAATATTACTCTCGCCCATGAGATGCGATGACTTTCGGAGTATAGACGTAATTGGAACCAGAATTACATTCATCGGCATATAATGGTCACGCTAGAACGGGAAATGACAAACAATTCCAAATGCATATTCATGGAAAGTAATATCGCACCTTTGGTGTTGTGACTGAAAGAGGGTGAATAGTACTAAAGCCTCGACGTCGTGGGATTTAGGTTTGACGCAAGCTATCACCGGCCGAGATCAGCCGCGTAAGTACGACACAGTAAGTATGACATGACTAATTGTGAGTACTATTTTAGAACGAATATCATAAGTTTACCATCACAAATCCCCCATGGAAATTGTCATACTATTCCTGTATCATTACAATTATTATTATTATTACAAAAGAACAAAAGCATGCTTATTACTGTTATTATTTATATTCGGTCTCGGCTGTGTTTCTCCAGTTCTGCTCCCCACGTCTGCGAGCNAGGTCGTGTTTATTTCACTGCGCCACTCGTCTTCGAGATGAATTAATAGGCAGTAAATTAAATGTATAGCGGATGGAATAATTGAAAAATCCAAAAGAACCAACACTCTCAACACCATGCGAAAGAAATCCGCTAGGAATATAGTCATTCGAATATCCTACAGATGAGCGGATATAAAATCTGAATACTGTTCCGGATTCAAATCGAGAAACGATTTGATCCCAAGTCTGTAAATCCGACATTTGGTTAAATCTTGTCTAAAGTTGCATAAAAATTGGAAAATTATTAGAAGTTTCATGACCAAGTTAAAATCCATATCCAACCTGAACTTAATCGTGGGTCGATATCCCATACAAATCCGATTATTAGTATTAAAACCGTTTTGTCCCAAATCCAATTAACGAGATCACATCTGGGACGGACTACGATGAGCACGGTGACCAAATGCTACACGAATACAACTTCTGCAACATCAGCACAAATCTTTTGGAGGACATCGTTTACTTTGACGTTCGTGCGGGTATATATTNGGGTGGACTAGTGTGCGAATAACAAGAATCGGAAATCAACTGGGAGAAGTTGAGGGAAAGCGTATTTACCATATTTAGCATATCGNTCCGTCTGCATATTCAATTTCAAACATTTGGTTTCTCTTATAAAAGNTCTCGAAATAATGATTTCTTCCTGGATAATAGCTGGGAGCTGTATAATTAAAGTAGCAACAAAATTTTCCTAAACGCAATTTAAACAAAATAATATGCGATAAATGACATCTTTCCACGAGAAATTCGATACCAAATTGCCAGTCTGACCGGAGGCAATTTTCGTAACTCGCCTATATAGCATTTCGGGTATCCGAAACTGAAATATTTTGATCGGGGTATGCTAGGACTCGCACCATGGCATATGTTGAATCGCCATACCGCACGGGGTTGCTGTGCTTTTTGCTCAGTGTGGTTTTCGTAGCCGTGAAAGCCCAAGTCGAAGAATGCCCGGCTGAGCTCGAGAGCGTGGCAGGTGGGTGGTTTTAGTTTTCCGATTCGTCAGCGGTGTAAAAGGTTTGATTCATCAATTTCCAGTTTGCGACTTCAATGGTGATAATAAAGTCGGAGAAAGCGGGAGGTGGAATTCGAAGAAGGAATGTGATCAGGACGGATGTTGCTGGAGGGAAAAAGACCAAACTTGCCTCAGAAAACCCAAACAAGGTACCACTTGCCGGCGAAACAGTCCTATACTATATTTGATCCGATATTCATTTGATCAGGGCTAAACTTGAAAAAAAACTACATTGCCGATCGAATTAAATGAATAATGCCATCAATGCATTGATATCACTATCGAAATGTAATTAGGTAATATTCATGTTACGTTGTAGGCTAAAGTACGATATTCGCATTTTGACGTAAAACTGTTCGAAGACAGACCAAGGAACCATGGTGCTACTGACACCCGTTCCCAATTGGACCACGAATTTAGAGTGTGTAAATGATCGCTTATTGGTTTGAAAACCAATGCTTAGAGTTGATAAAAAATAGCAAAGGGGTTGGCATTCATTTCGCGCACATCTTATCAAAAATATTCTTGCAAGTTTTTGAGACATGTCATTTGCTCTGTAGATTCACGAATATAACTTTCAAAACTGTGGGTATACAGGACGCAAGGCCCATTTTTGGGTAGGTAATTAGGATACTGACTTGGGTGCTCGAGGTGTTATAGATTTATGACCGCGGCCGTGGACCTGATCGAATTTGTTTGAAGTCTGGATATGGCTGACGAGTAGGTCATGGCGCATTATTATGAAAAATCGATGAACGTCTAAGGATATATCCGCAACAACCGCCCGAAAAATAGAGATTATATTACTATTCANAAACTATTATATTCTGNCCGTTATAATCGTCCCGANTAAATGCCACAGAATTGCATGCAGTTATTCTGCCAATTCGCCATCGTGGGCCTAATTGCAACTGTCGGTGGACCTATNTGTCTGAAGAGAACACATACTTGTACCAGTTATCAGAAGTATAGATCGCGTATTAGATTTCAAAAAGGATGTGTTTAATATTCACGATGCGTATCTGAGTCTACATTCACCACTCCACTTAGCTTGAACACTTTGATGCGAATCTGAATTTGGAGGTCAATTCTAATGATTCGAGTCTAGCAACGTGAAGTACAGTAGACGATTTATTCCAGCAATGAAAATATACGTTCTAGGGATGGTGTGAACCTCTGAAAGGTTCAGGTTCGTGTGAACGCGAACCTTTTTGAAAGGTTCTGTGTGAACACGAACGTGAACCTCATGACGTCACGTGACGTCATATTGCTAATTCCAACCCTATCTTTCAATGAAGTGATAGCCCATCTTAATTTACACGATAGCTAGCAACGACTCGGGCCACATGGAAGTCCATGTTGGCGTTTTAAACGTCGCTAAATTTATCAACTAAAGCAATCAAAAGATATAATACTCCTATAAAATCAATATCTTCCGTCACTTTTCCAACAATTTCGACGAGGACTTACCAGGGAATATAAGCTTACGCCTTAACGGTCTAGGCCAGACCGGACAATGTATTCGGCGTCCTAGTATAGCTACATTGATATTGAGCAGAGTGTAAAACGGGTTTCGATACTTGCTACCGATATTACGCCATTAACAAGTTATTCAGCAGTAGCCAACACCTCAATCGCAAGGATTTGGTTTTAATGGTGCAGTAAAGATATGAAGTCAAGATTGACCCCCTACGTCAGCTAGATTTTTTGCACCAGAAAACGATATCAATCACATTGATTGATAGAATAAGCACGATTCGCTGACTACGTATTTCGCTCGTGATGTTGTGTGATTGCGGGTCAAACTCACAGCAGAGAGTCACTAAATATTCATAAACGAAAAGCTGGATATTTCGAGCAAACTTTTGTAACAAAGCAAGTAAAACTTTTGAGATTGTCAAGGTGCATGCTCGTTTAGTGTTAAATATTAATGCTGCCAGAGCCATACATAGACGGCTCGCAGTTGAAATACAATAAATATGAACCAAAGATGCTATAATGAAGTGAAAATTGTAATATATGAAAAAGGTTCACAGTGCAGAACCTACCAAGGTTCTGTTGTGAACGCGAACCTCTAAATTTCCGAGGTTCACACACAGAACGCGAACGTGAACCTCACGTTCACACCATCCCTTACGTTCCTTGGCATTCGAGTTAACGGGAAATATAGTTTCTATATAGTTTCTATTCTGTGTTTCACTGTGAGACTGCGGATTAGAGGTTTACAGATATTACAGTCTCAATATATGCTATGGGGCATGGTATGAAAGAAGACATACAAGCAAGAAGCAAGTACAGTATGGCATTGGATTTTGGTACTAGCCACTCACGTTTTATTGTCGACTACCGGAACAACTATAGTAAATCGTGTGAAATCATGAGGGAAAATGGATTTCAAAAAATGGAAATCAACTCGCTCGGATCAGTGCAACAATGAATAACGCTATCAAAACCATAAAACTTGAAAATGCTGTAGGAAAACATATACTTCATGTGCGTTTCTGTGTACAAACTGTGTTAAAATATAAGTTTTTAAAGTATAACTGTTACATTTATGTGTTGGGAAATTAAAATAGCTTTTCCTCGAAATTTTCATTTTGTGTAAGTATGAGTACTAGTAACCATTTTTGAAGCAGATTAAATCATCCAATCAACTTGAAAATTGAAAGATTGACATATCTTGGGATGCTGAACCAGACAGGACTTTTTTCGGGGTATTGGTAAGGGGTCCATCCCCAATTGTTCGTTGAAGTCGAAAGATCGCA
>ATSW01006819.1:0-10764 GCA_000444245.1 Botryllus schlosseri
CCAGAGGTGATCAGTAACGAAGTACTTCTACTTTTTGGAAGTACTCAAGTAGTTTTCCTCTCCTGGTACGTACTCAAGTAGATCTGACTTTCTCCACTTCTTCTTCCACTTCGTAATATTTTGTGATCTACTTACTTACTTTTCGCTATTTTCAGTTTGTCAAGTAGAAGTAGTTTAATCCCCAATACGAAAGATAGCCTGAGGAATTTAGGGGCTGTTTTCACGGAGTACCAATATTTAATATTCATAAAGGTCAAGGAAAGCCAAGAAATTTTGTCGCGCTGCGCGCACAGTAGTTGTGGAGTGATAAATATGTTTTCACGAAAGTATCAGTAAATATAATTTAGCTACCAGATTGCTTGGTTCCGCTAACACCGCATGGGCGCCCATATCAAATATTTCATCACAGTAAATATGGCCCACCATAACGTTTGAAACTACCGTTTCGCAATCTAGCAATTACCTATCATATCGTAATCTAGCAGCCCTTGACGTGTCGTGCTAATCTGGAAAATCCGACTTTTTTCACGTTACACTTGTTTTAGCAGATCATCTTTGAAGCTTTATGGGCAAAAGACATCAAATAAATTTTCCGCTTTTTAGAAGTGGTATTTGTATTTCACTTTCAATTCCGAGTAAAATCCTTTGAGTTCTAATTACTTTCAGTTCTTTTGTCTGCAGAACACACATGTTGAAGCATAAAGCAAGTGTGGTAATGCCTCTATTTTCCGAAAATAAAGCCACACTAAATATAACTTTTACGATCCACAATATTTGTTCTTAACGTATACTAGTCGCGCTAAGTGTTTACACAGAATCCGATACAACTTTTTCGTATTGCTCTTCGCTTAAACTTGGGGCCTTATAATATGGGGTAGGGCGCCATGCCATGAAAAATTCTCTAGAATGGGGTCTTCTAAACAAAAAGTTAGTATCGCATTTTCATATCAATGCTATAATTTGCATCACATGATGCGAAAGAATGACTATTCTGTCGAAAATTGATACCTCCTGGAATGCATCAATACGAATCAAGCTCTCTGCACCTTCCTCATAGCTCGATTTGCAGCTTTTAACAGTTCATGCGAACAAATTAAGACTGTTTTTAAAACTACTTACTTACTTGAGTAGATTTAAAATCAGTCAATTCTACTTCTACTTCAAGTAGTTTTAGGTGGCTTATGGAACTAGTACTTCTACTCGTACTTGAGTAGATTTTTTCTTCGCTACTTCTACTTCTACTTGAGTAGCTTTCTTGACTACTTTGACCACTTCTGTGTACACCCAGGGGTGTACGATACACTCGGTTGAAGAGCCACAATATAGGGGAACTGACCCCTAATACCTGAACCACGCGACATCATGCGCTTAGAAACGATAATCTGGTCTGAAAATTTTGGCTACGCTGTTGATGTCCGTTACCAACGAAGAATATAGCGTAGCGCCATCCAAGCACGCGTCCCGGGTTCAATTCCCGCCTTCGGAGGTTATTCTGGGCTTCTCGACCCCGTGTCGTTGTTCTTACGGCTACAAAAAAAAGCCCAGAAAAAAGACCCGATAAAGAAAGGAAAAGAACAAGAAATAGCTTCTAAAAAGGACCGACGAAGAAAGAATAACATCAAAGGAGACTGTGACATCGGGCACTAGGTCGAGGTGGATGTCAGTTCCCAGAGACCCCAACTGGTTGGTCGTTCGGCATTCGCCTATCTGTTCATTACATCGCATTGTGTGTCTTGTATAACACATTGTGTGTGTGTCTTGGGAAGATGAAAATATAATATGTCCATTGATTTAAAAAAATACCCAGACAATATGAACGTATGGTGGGATGGACGAAAAGTGCTTGATTTCCCGGGAATTGCCCAAACAACCAAACAATCGATGATGAGACAAATAATTTCAAGAAAATCAAGCAACACATATCACTTATTAATATCCCCTTCCCCGTAATCAAATCTTCATCTTGATTAATCAACAGTGAAATTATATTTCCGTAAAATTTAATCGTTTATGGGCTGATATTGAACTCTAATAGCACAGGTATATTGTATATTGTACAGTCGTAACGCAAAAAGCCATAGTTTTGATATGTGTCACAAAACTTGTTTTTAAATATAATCATAATACATACATTCATACACAGGGTGAGTAAAAAGAATTGATCACAATTATTATTATTACCGACAACTTGTCACACAATTCACGAAAAACCGCTTGCATGATGCTGTATATGCGTGATACCGCAACCATTTATATATACATCACGGTATCGAGCTGGCCTGTGCGTTTCGATGTGGGACATTCTGGAGTATGCATTAGGTCAAGATTCAAGCGAGCTACTCCTTTAAGGTTATTGAAATCTCTTCTTTATCCGTCCTCTTGTGAAATAGATTTCCTTAAGCAGCTTTCCGATGAAATGTTGTGTGATACCGAGTATTTTTGACCGATAAATATTAAAATAGTGCAAGACCATTGATGTCACCTACAATTCTTTGAAATCCGGTCGTTTGTTGGGATTAGGCTCAAAGCATTTGATCACAGTCCTTTTATAGATATTGTTGCGGTGCATTCCTAACTGCTTGGACCGATAATCTGAACATCGAAATTAATAGATACATTCAAGTTCACTCCATCAGGTGTGGATCGTGAATTGATTACTGTGGAGATGCAGCAACACAAAGCTGAGAGGTCGTGAGACACTCGCCAATCATGCAACCCTGACATGCATGAATCCAGAATACGTCTTGATCTTGCATGTTGGCCTACTACTTTTACATATTTAGAGAGAGAGCGAGAGAGAAATATTTATTGATTCGTCCAACCGTAAAGAAAATAACACTGGCGCATGAACTAATAACAAGTAACTTAACAATGTTGGACAGGGTGTGATCGATATGACTATGGGTAGGGTCAACTGATCACACCCTGCATTCAACAATTACAGATATTATTTATCAATTTCGTTGCAGTTGGTTGGGATGGGATTATGAAATTCGCCATAACAGTAATAACAATAACATGTAAAAATTTGATGGGACAATTAGAGTCAGTAATAGATAAGGTGTCTGAATAATTTAATTTTAAATGATTTATCCAAGAGTATGATTAAATTGGCGCTGTATGATAAATGTAGAAACTGCTAATGTCACGTTAGTTATCCATGCCCCTATAGCTGCAACGATTCCGTGGAAAGTTGACTATAGAATGTGCTAGGAGTGGTTAGAATTAAAATTGGACTGTGGTTGTCAACAATCACTTGTGAAGCGTTTACTTGGAATGTCTCCCAATCCTTATACCCCACACTTCCAATGATATCTTAAAGTCGAATCTAAATTATTTCTGGCACTTCATTTAACGCGCGCAAGTCAGATGTTACAAAAGGAACCCCGAATATACGAAGACGCGTCGAAAATCGTGCGGGCTTTCACATCGAATCTTGTCCTTAGAAATTCGAGTCGCAAGCTGGGTATATTCATAGCATATATTATGCATATGAATTTTCTTTTAAAGTAAACCTAGGCCTCTTCGGGCTGGTATGATGATGTACTATCCCATGACGAGTTGGCATGTAGTGTCGTGATGGAGGATGTTACATATATAATATATACCACTTGTTTCGAATGTAACTTGAGCCGCACATTCACTATGTCGATTTTAACTTAATTGAATATGTGACTTAGGAAGCACAGACGCTGGTGTATAAGATCGTCAAGGTGCAAGGTCTCTGCGCCGTAAGACAATATTTCGAGAACGAGGATAAGTATGAACAAAGCCCTCATAATCGAATCGAGATAATTATATTAATTATAGTGTGCGGCGTTCCGTTCCCATAAACCCGCCAAGAAGACAGTAGCAGTTATCCGCGATTCTGCAATGCGGATCACTAATATATGGTAATAAAAATATTCCTATTTTTATTTATAGAGTTCTAGGGGATTTAGTGGCTATGGACAACGCAATCGATGCGACGAAGGAAATGACATCAGATCAGGACACTCTGTTAGTCGTAACAGCTGATCACAGTCGCACCTTCAACATGAGAGAGTATGCCATTCGAGGAAACCCAATAACAGGTAATTAGTGGCAATATCATGCTAGTGATATCTAGATGCCCACATGGTGTGTAAGAATAGTTTTAGCATCCATCGGGAGGGATTTTGTGCGGGTAATTTGGTAGCCTACCGTTGTGTATGGAATAAATTGCACTTACATATGACCAGGCCGTGTTATTTTTGGCATATGCCAAAACTGCCAAAAATAACTTATTTTTGGCATTTTTCAATTTTTATTTTTGGCAGTTTTGGCATTGTCCTCTAAATAGATAGTTTCAGACTCGAATTAGTCATAAAAACGCTTTTTTGGGTCAGTTAATCAAAAGAAACCACAAAATGTGCAGCATCCACTTATAATCAGTGCCAACAAACAATAAGAAGAAGAAAAAACCTAGCGATTTCATAGGTTAATAATATCAAACGAAACCACAAAATGTCCAGTATCTACTCGGAATCGGTGCCAATAAGCAAACAGAAAGAAGAGCCTAACAAACACGTTCAACACCTGGTGGTTATAGCTGTTGAATAGACTTAAATTGTTTGCACTGTAACAGTAGGGTTACCATATTTTGGAAAGCTAATAGGATGACACTTTTTCAGAAATTTCAGACTTGCAAAGCCAGAGAAGAATTCTCGAAAAACGGTGAATTTTTCCCACTTTGTGGTCGGTTGACTAAAAAAAAGAAGAGCTCAAAATACCGTTTTTCACTCCACATTGGCAGGTGGTTGACTAAAAAAAAGGTCAACTTTCCAACCAGCTTCCGCAATACCTGCCCGAGCGTCCCTTTGGTGCTGATTTACGCCATGTCAGTCGCATTTTGCTATAAATATTAAATATGACCTGAATTCTCAAAAAAGAGCACAAAAGGGCGTCCTTCGAGGACACTTTCAAGAAAGTCAAAAAAGAGGACAAATCCTCTTAAACGAGGACGTATGGTAATCCTATGTAACAGTGCTTCTAAACTCAGGTCAGCTAAGTTTCTCCTGAATTCATTTTTCGCCCAATGAATCTGGGAAATATCGGCTTCTACAATAGCCGTTCAGGGAAAGAATGTTGCCAGTCCTCCACAAAAGGTTTTCAGAGCTTCAAAATTTTCGCAGGGCCGAACCGGCTTCCAAGCATCATGAAAAGAGATCACTTCGTTAGTGTCATCGATCTCATCGCGGAAAGAATTTTCTTCCCGATGTCTCTCAAAACATTCTATCTTGTAGCCCGGCCATCCCATCTCCTTCAGTCTACCGAGATATTTTCGGAAGACTTTAATATTACCAACTCACACGGAAAAGTCCTGGGAAGGGTAGCTTGTTTAAGAACCTTGACGCAACAAGACTGTCTGGCAAAGCGAGACTGAAGCTCGGACAGAAATAACCAGAAAGTTGGCTGCGTCACAATGTTCAACTCGATCACAATGCAAAAATCGTTGTTGATTTTGGGGTTCCAGATCCATGAGCAGAATAGAATTTATATTTTGATAATGAGTAGAGCGGCAGCTTTCTATTGATACCCGTTTTATCAAATTTAGCGCTCGGCAAGTCGGTCAAAAATGGTCGTAAAATTGCCTTTGAACAAATGGAAAGTATGACCTAAACCAGGGGTCGCCAACTCAAAACGGGTCCCGGGCCACTTTTCAAATTTCGTAGCGGCCGCGGACCACACGAACTCGATATCGATATAAATAGGCAACCACGTTCTAAAACTCCACTTCAGCACAACTATGTGCTACCTAACAACAGCATAGGGGCCCTAAAGAAGTAATATTTTATTGAAGGAATACAAATATAACAAAAAATCATTATCATCAATTTTGTTTTATTTTGAACTCCGAGCTGTGCAGGATACCTGGAAACGCTTTTCAGCAACTAAGGAATCGATATTGGGGCCAGCAAGATACGTTACTTGCTGAAAGACGATCTTCACAAAAAGCTTGAAATTGTGGCGAAGCCCTAAGCCAGTGGTTCTTAAACTTTTTTAGACAGCCGCCATTTGTGATACTGAAAAAATTCGCGCCCCCCTTATCGTCATATCACAAAATGCAACCAGAATGCTAGCAATCCCAACGTATAGTTTGTAGGCCAGGAAGGGACTGTTGATGAGACTTCTATAATATGAATTCCGGACTATAGACAGAGCAACAACTACGAAAATGAGGGAAATCGCGCGAAGCGCGAAAAAAATTCAGCTGGGCGCAGCTCCGTGGCTCCGTCAGAGGCTTTCACGCTCCCACAAGGGGGATGCACCCCTAGCTTAAGTATCACTGCCCTAAGCCGTTTTCTAAGCGTCTCGGTCTTGTCAGTGTTTCGGCCATTGCATGTCAAGGCAATAGCTCATTCATATCACCTGATTCTCCGATGGAATGCTGTTGCTATCGCCACAGCCATTTTAGCTATAGTGACGGATAGCGATGTTGGGCAACGGAGAATAGCTTAGTTGGAAACAACAAAAACAACAATATGTTGAACGGTAGTCAATTTCATCATTTCAAAATGGTTTTCTTAGCTTTCTTCCAAAATCTCAAATCAAGTCGCGGGCCGGACAATATGACCTCGCGGGCCGCGTGTTGGTGACCCCTGACCTTAACCAAATGCAGTCAGCTGTTCAATCTCGCTGTGCCCACACCATTTAGGACACCATGCTTTCACCCCTAATGGGTTGGTTGGACCCAGATTAAGAAACCCGCCCTTGACACACGCTCTTCTCGCTTGTAACGCGGTCCTGTTAACACAACACCATGAACGAAATACACTATATTGGCAGGCCGTGTTATTTTTGGCATATGCCAAAAATTGCTTATTTTTGGCATTTTCAAATTTTTATTTTTGGCAGTTTTGGCATCTGGCTCCTGAAATGCCAAAACTAACACGGCCTGCATATGACCGACGACCACCTCTCAGAATCTCTGGTTCGTTTTCTTTGCATGAGCTTGATAAAAAGCTAATGCTACATGGCTAATTGTTTGGCATGGATAAAAGTCCTAATCAAACGACCCTAGCGGCGATAAAAATGGAATACATTGTTTTACAGGACTTGCTACTTCTGATGACGAACCGGATATAGCTTTGGACTTGAAACAATTCACGGCGGTCGGGTACGGAAATGGTCCAGGCTACCAAGGAAGTAACGTGGACTTTCAAAATCTATCCAGGGAAAATGTCACATCAGAATCTGCAGGTATCCTCTCCACTTTCGCCTCTATAGATTTTCGTATTTTGACTCAAAGTCACTTTTGAGTATAACATCATCCTGTTCAATTTTCAGCGGATCTCAATTTCATGCAGCATAGTGCCGTCCCACTAGGTTCCTAGTCCCACGGCGGAGAAGACGTCGCCATCTTAGCCAGCGGGCCTATGGCTCATCTCTTTCATGGTGTACACGAGCAAAATTACATCGCGCACGTGATGAGGTTAGCAAATATGTTTACACTAAATTGGTATTGAAGAAGCTACGCACCAATTCGTTATATCATAAGCTGTGTGTATATGTAGCTATTTGATTCCGATATATTCATCAGGTATGCTGTTTGCCTCGGAGACAATAAAGATCACTGCCTAAAGTGCCTATACAGACCGAAGCCGACGGTTAAGACTCCGGAGCCGACGGTTGAGACTATGGAGCCGACATAAGAGACTAGGGAGTCGGCAGTTGAGACTACGGAGCCGACAGTTGTGACTCCACTGGCGACAAATTAGCCCCAGCCGATGCGACTGCAATCTTATGAATGCTTTCTTCGCGTTGGAGATTATATTGTCGTTTTTTATAATTTGTCTATTAGGAGTCATGATTAAGAAACAGTCTATATAGTTGGCAAATATTGATGTATAGTTTGATAATCTTCATATTATCGTAGACTGAGAAGGAAAACAATAAATGTCAATTTCTTTTACTGTAATCAAGTCATACTGCCAATCAAGATGATAGGATAAGTAATTTTTAATGGTCGCGAGCAGCAAGTTGGAACCTCTGTTGCGAGTCGACCTCGACAATGTTATACGCATCAGCGACATGCTGTCTATAGTTCGTTAGTCGGTGTGCATTCGCGTCTGTGCGCGTGGGGTATATAGTCTTTTACTGGCAGACACGATAGCTAGCGTGCAAGTTAGGCTGGTGTCTATGGTTGGTCAGTTCGTGTGCGGTTATGAGTTGGAAGTGAAACTAGAGCAACTACATGTTGTTCGAAGACTGGCTGGAGTGAGGTGCTGGATTGACGATTGACGGATGAAGATGTCTGATTGTTGGGCCCTTGGCAGTTGGTACTTGGCGTTGGGAGAAAATAGCTATACTGAACCGACAGGAAGACTGGGTAGAAATCTGCGTTTCAGATTAAAGGGTGAAGGTATTTCATGACCAATCACTTTAATTGGCACTCAGTCTTGAGAAGCTCACTGATTTAGCGACACGAAAACTGCGTGAAGTGCTGCGTTGCAGATGTGCGGATGAATATACCAAGATGAAGTTACCATGCACGCAGTAGAGATGTACGGATTACACTGGTCAACACAGTTTTTGTTGACTTTGATCAGGCAATTGATTTTGACTGACTTTTGGGCACTGAATTCAAAAATGACTTCCGTTTTTCTCTATCACGTCAAGTTTTTGGGTTAGGCACCCCCACATTGCCTCAAAACCCACATAATAGCACCACTTTTAATATTTTGTGTTCATTGTATAAAACGTTTCAAAAACTGCAACCAGTCGAAAGTAAATCATTAGACTTCAAATAAACATTTGCACTGCTTTATTTGGCTGATTTAAACTGACATTGCTTGTACAGGACAAACTAGAGTGCGAGTTTCAGGGTCCAAATTCACGCCAATGACCCATAAGTCTGTAGGTTGTCTCGTTTGATACTCGATCAATAGTCAGCTAACATATATAAGCTCCAATCTACTCTGGTATCTTATCCCCATCATCTTCAGATGTTGGGGGACATTTTCTCCTTGGCCATCGCTGACTATGTCAAGGTTTTCAGGGAAATTATTAAGAATTTTTTTTAAATGTCTGCTGTCCGGCATAAACATATGGAAGTGGCACATGTGTATCAGGGTTGCATGTGCTGTGTATCCTTATTGTCTGAAAAACAAAGAAAACACAATATTTCAAAGCTGACACATACGATCCAATCGTGCTCGTGATATTGCCACAATTCTATGTTTCTGTATTGTTCTCAATGTTTCTGTATTATTCATGAAGACTAACTGAGTGTGCAATTATTACTGCACCTAAGACGTTGCCATTTTGGAGAATGCCACACTTTGGGATCCTTTTTGAGCTACCTATAGGCATTTGTCATTCACTTGAGTTCTAAACGGGGATTCCTAACTCCTCCAGTAATCCATGGTGACAGTATCATGCCAATACCAGTATCACGGCAATACAAAAAGCTACCTAAAGTAGGCCGACGAAGAAAAGGCTGATTCTCCTGATCGAAAGTGAGATACCTTCTCTACCTTGCCAANTAATCTTTTCTCACTTCNTAAGGATGTNAAAAGTTCCNAANATTTCTATTCCAAGTCCCAAAGCNTANGNCAGATCAATAACTNGTGTTGATGGACTACTCTACATTCTGAATCATCTTCAATTTNAAAATCNACNTCATTAGGCCTGCTATCCCTAAGATCTTCANCTTGNTCCAAATTATCGAGCGTATAGCAGTTTAAAGTTACACTGGATAAGCTNAANGNGGCATTGGACNTANANCTGATAGTNAATGTAATGTTTATTTTTCTTGCCATATCCTGCAGTTTGCATCAAATATGTGTGTGAAATATCCTCGGATGGTTGCATTCTCTAACCAAAAATGGGAGAAAGCATAGGCCTAGATCGATACCACTACCTTTATTCTTAATAATTCAATTGAACCCTTGGCTAGACAACTTATTATATGGTAAAAGTGTGGATTTTTATATGGTATGGAAAAGTAATATGGCTAAATTCGTGAAAATTTGCATATTTTGGGCATATGTCGTAGTGCAAAAACTTGACATGATAGAAGAAAACCAGTGGAATTTCTGGAATCAGCACACCGAAATTAGCCTAAATCAAGTGAAAATCGAAATCAACAAATTTTTTGTTGAAAATTGTTGCCTAGTGTTATGTTTGTTTCTTTTTTGAGATTAGGATCCGATCTTGTTTGATGAAAAGTAATCCCGATCCACTCCGGATCCTGTTATCGTCTCAAATACTACAATCGTGATCCAAAGATATCCTGCACAAGGTCGAGAATTTATTTTATCCTGTAGTCGATATTTTTCTATCACACCGCGGCAATGCATTGAAGTTTGCTACTAGGGATTTTTCGAAATATTGGTGCAATGTTGAAGTCAGCTGATTCTAAGTTCCTATAACAAAAATCAAGTTACTTTTGTGCGCAATAAATTTAGAAACCTGCCCTTATCCGGATCCGGCAGTTTGGCAAAAATGTGTAAAACCGCATCCAATCCCGACCCCATCCTACCCCAAAATCTTGCCGGGTTCCTGTCTGGTAAGAATCGAAAATGTTGATCCTGTACTTCTCTAGAACACAGATTGCCATCACACAAGCTCGGGAGTATATACTAAACGTGATAGGTGACAACCAATGTTCCCTCTAAGCTGCGCACGTGCGCAAATGCGCAGTGCTGAAACGGTCTCTGCGCACAGAAAATCTACGTTGCGCACAAAAAATCAGAACTGATGTTTTTTTTTATAGTTGTTGCGCACTGTTGTCCAATGGAC
>ATSW01006820.1:0-14536 GCA_000444245.1 Botryllus schlosseri
TTAATTCAAGTTATTGCTAAAAATTTAATCATTTCCATACACCACAAGACTGCGATACAATGAACGATAGGAAGGTGTCGAAACGACTTGGAGTAGACTTCGAAATCCGACACCCACCCGGGCCTAGGCGATGTAAAAAAGGAGGCATGCACACTGAATGTAAAGTAAAAGAAGATAATATCAAAGGACAGGTGACAAAGAAAATGTGGCATGTGTCGAATCGAGATCTATATGTCAGGCCGTGGTCCAGTAAACTAGAGGGCTGACTTGTACTTTTATGTAGTAGGGATATGTACATTGTTTATTCATAGGTACAATCAAAATTTCACGAAATTCGGTAAAAATGTTTGATAACGTAGCTCATGTGATGTAGTCTGCTATTCTCCGCACACGTGCCCAATTTTAGAGGTAGATATATCGTGAGTGTTTGTTAGGTGAGGTTCTATATTCGCATACTATGTAGTTTTAAACCAAGAACTAATATTGTGGCATTTCCTTGAATTTTTGCGATGAGACGATTCATTTCTGACTATCGCGGTCTATGGTAATAGACCATATCACGCGCTAACTGATTTGCGTTCTGTATTGAAGAACTTCTGCCTGGGTGCACATATAACCCACCTCTTCCTGATGAATGTGTGAACAATACATTTGTTGAGGTTAGTTTTTTACATATATTTGTGTACATTGTCAGCTTCGTTGTAACGGCATGTTTTCTTGTAGGGCTGGATGTGAAAAGAAGGGACACGGCCCTACTCTTGATTACAACTTATTTAATCACATGACGGTCCTTGAATTGCTGAACGTATTCAAAGACATCAAAGCTCATGCTGACAGTAATCCTGATCACAATGTCCACACCGAAATGTGCTATCCTCCCAGTATGAGACTATGTGATTAGTATTAAGTATAGCAATCACTCCAACGTATTTTTGTAGAATTCAATCCGGTGAATGTAACTGATGATAAAATAGTTGAGTTGCTGTTCCATCCGGAGCTATTGACTTATCAGCAGGCCTCTGCGTACTGCGTGAGGAACGACGCCGTACTTATTGTGGTACTGTTAAACATGTTCAATAGGGCTCTTCAAAAATGACTTTTTTTCTCAAATCGTACTGGGGTAATTCCAGCCCAAATCAACCAAGGCAGATAACCACGTGTTTCAAAATGAACATCAAATGCAATTCTGAAGCAACATAGATCAATTCAAACTGAACAAAAGTTATTTCGCGGAAATACATTCAGCGGTTTTGGATTTATGGGGATTTNAAAAAGTGCACTTTTTGTGCTCAGTCAACCGTTAAGAGGTATCATNTTTTAGATCATNAACTTTAGAATNTTACTGTAAATTAGTCTTTCTNTGTGGCTTTAANTGGAGTANATTTTCANAAAGTACATAGCCTAACACTCATTTTGAATATTTTTATTATGATAATAACCTNGCCGTTTGGGGTTGAAAGGGGGGCTAAAGGTAATGCTGGAGTAAAATCAGTCATGCGTGATGACTTTTTTCAGGTTGAATTGTGAAAAAAGGTATGCTTCAAATTTCTTGAGTAAGGTATCATATGAAAGCTAAGAACGAGCACTGTCCAATAAAAGCAAGGCCAATAGTGATTTCAAGGATCTAAGCTGCGTTATAACAAGAAAACTATATTCATATATTTCCCATGTGTCTAAAGGTATTTTGGGTTATATATATTTTTTATACACCTTGATATATTATANATTAANACTTCATTAAGCATNNGTAATAGCTTGGGGCAGGGCTTACTTTATATTCCAGCCTTTTATATTTCATATTTTGGTGAGTGGTGCATAGATTATTAATGTTCAAATAGTCGGGCGGTATAGCAGCTGTGCATGGTTGAAAAAGATAATTTTGATAACTGCACTATGCAAATATGATCTGGTTCCATATGAATTATTCTTTTTAAGTGGCAAAGATTCATCTTGAAAGCTCAATGTCACATGTATGCGTCACTNGTCCAAGTGCATAACTGAAATTGTTTGCAACATTGAGATTTGTGNAGCTGGCATTGGTAGGGGCATGCGGTNAGAAGAGACAGTGCTNCATCAGTCATTCAAGCAAAACAAAACTTGAAACACGAAGTACATGTTCATGTTCATAGNNACCCACAAAGTTNATGAATTATAATTGATAATTATCAATTGTAGAGACATTTTCCAAGTCGAGAACGTCTAATTTCCATTTTTNGTATTCAAANACAGTAGTAAAATTNGCGGGTTGATCACAAGTNTATCGTCTTGCANGAATTCACATTCTCCAACCTCATCATGAACCAGATAGATACATCAATCAGAAATCAGGCTGTGCCATCTCTGCATGGCATCAATGTAANATATCATGTATGCTGACAAGTTTATAATATATCCTGACTTGTNCANTCAGTGCATGATTACCATATTTGTTGGACCATTCAAGTTTGATTNTTTTCTATTAGTAAGGATTAAAATGACCAAATTAACTACTTACAGATGATTTTTAAACTAATGGAGACAAATGGTCGAGAATTGCGGTTTTAAAGNTAATGTATAAGAATGACGAACTGTTCAAAGAGAATGGCCAATATNGTATCACCANCCTGCCCAAACCATATTTTATCCAAAATGACGTATCATTACAAAATTTGGTGTCAAATCCAAATACAATGACCTAGAAGCTTGATTGTATTGATATTAGTTTGCCAAATGAGGCGCTACCGNTACCTCGTGAGCTAGAATANAAATATATTTCACCAAATTGTGACAAGATNAAGANGGAGATGGAATTTGGGAGCACATGACTAATCAATCTCACCCTACNTTCAGTTCATTTTGTGACATTACNGCAACANGTGACGTGCGAAGAAAAGTAACATAAAAGCGCAACAAAGTAGGNCTAATATAATTCTTTTTCTGATATTAACCAGTAGCNGGTAATTTAATCTAAGGATAGACGAGGTGCTCAAAGAAAGAACGGTTAGATACGAATTATGACACGAATTACAAAGCAATATTTGCAACTGATTGTGCTTTGAAAAGCAATCCTATGATATTTTCAATGATTCNAAATTTTGCATTCCGAAAATGCACCACACTCAACTTCATGAATTAAAAATCTTGTGTTACGAAACAACAATACCNNAAAAGGCACACTCANGGGNTCTGNCTATGACTGTNNATGTATTGGTTACTCGGACATGTTAGAGTGANATGTTATGTATAATATAGAACTAGGCACTTCCTTATATCTTTGACTGAATANTAGCTTGATTAAATGTNTGATATCACTTGCACCNTGGAAGGAAATGGACAGTGCTAGCTAATTAATATACTTAATCACGTAACCAAAAACCAAGCAGCTGTATAAATTATACCCCNCAAAATACCTTCAGACACGGGGGGAAATATCATGACCTTAGTTTTCTTGCTATAACACTGCTTAGATCCTTGAAATCACTATTGGGATTCCTATTACTGCATTGTATTTGTTCTTAGCTTTCATTTGATACCTTACTCAATAAATTTGAAGTATACCTTTTTTCACAATTCGGCCCCGAAAATTCCGTCATGCATGACTGATTTCTTTGGGGGCCCAACCGTCTCTGCTCATTTGTCCTATAAACTTTTGAAATATCCAGCATATTATTGTTCACATTCAAAGTTCACGTAACAGCGGTCTCAAAAACGTTGATTCACCCACGAAAACTCAAGCCCATCATGTGTAAAGATCCATGCAAAATAAGTTGTTCAGAAATGCCATTTCGACATGGTTCAATGAACGCAAAAAGTGGTATTTTTCTCACTGCGATAAAATCCCGACGACTTATCCGATTTCGATAAAATCAAGTTTTTTCTGATCAGGAGATCACTGTCTCCCTTTGTGTGCGATTTGAATAAAATCCATGACCATAGGGTTATCTTTTGAAAAAAATTTGGTTGATTTGGCAGGGAATGACCCACTGGCTACTTGATAAAATTGTTAGGTTACCTAATTTAAGCCTACACACAAAATTTGGTTTAATTCCAGCCAGTAACCGCTTTGCTGCAGGAGAAGAAAGTTTCTATTTATTATATAAAAATTAATAATAAAAAATTTGAAAATTTTCTGTTCACCCCATGAAAGTGTTAGGCTGTTTATAGAAACGATGCTCACCAAATTTGGTTCAATTTCAACCAGTGGAAGCGGAGTTATTGCCGTCGAAAAATTTGGATTTGAATAAAATAGTATTTACGGTGACACAACTAGTTTATTTATTATAGTTGTGCTCACCGTAAATACTATTTTATTCAAATCCAAATTTTTCGACGGCAATAACTTCACTTTCACTGGTTGGAATTGAACCAAATTTGGTGAGGATCGTTTCTATAGACAGCCTAACACTTTCATGGGGTGAACAGAAAATTTTCAAATTTTTTATTAATAATTTTTATATAATAAATAGAAACTTTCTTCTCCTGTAGCAAAGCGGTTACTGGCTGGAATTGAACCAAATTTTGTGTGTAGGCTTAAAGTAGGTAACCTAACAATTTTATCAAGTAGCCAGTACAATTTGAGAAAAGAAGTCATTTTTGAAGAGCCCTAATGTTCAAGCTCGCTCTTGGTTTTCTTGTCAATGTTGAACACGAACTGTTTAGATTACGAAGCCAGAAATATTAGAATATGTAAAACAAAAGATAGAAGAAGCCAAGGAAGTTTTTGGTACGACTCACTGGTGGATAGGAATGGACGATATTGGTGCGGAAGGTAGGTTCAGCCTTACATTTGGTACGTAAGGTATTTGTTCAACAGCTTGCGCTTGGTTGAAATGTCTCAATTTTGCAGACGAATGAGTTACTCGTGTCCCAATTCTTATATAGCATACCTAATTTCTTGCAATTCACCTCTCGTGATCTATAAAACTGTTACCTGAGGATACTTTCAGGTACATTCATGTGGATTACTGGACAGCCTTTCGATAAGGACAGACATGTAAATCTATGGCCTGGCGGTGAAAGCTCACCGGGTGGTGTAACCAATAAGGGAAAGGATTGTGTCGCAATGGACCCCGAGACTAACATGCAATGGTTTGAGGAGAGTTGTTCCACAAAATACTCCTTCATTTGTATGAAAAGTATGACATTTCGTTGTTTTTTCAACAAAATCATCAAGTTCTTTATTCATCGTAATTTGTATTGAGTAGAAAATTGTGACTATCCGGTTTCGCATGACTATTTCCATCGCGATATGTGCGTATACTTGCAACATGACCCGGATAAGAAAGTTGTATCTCCCTATGCCACGAGTTATCAGAAGGCAAAGTCTAATTGTGCTAGTTTTGGAAGGTCAGTTTCAAATGTTGCGTACAAAGTTGGCGACATAACGCAGTGTTTTTGTATTTCAGTCGACTTATGGCGATACCAGACAATGTGACTGGGGAGTTTTTTCGGGATATGGCTTTAAATCACACGGACGATAAATATCACTACACTTCAAAGTAAACTTCCTTTTTCCATTTTTGTGTACCTTGTTATAACATATAATATTCTATAGTTCTGATATCATGGTGGTAAAATCATGCTGAATAATTTTAAGTGACTAATTTGACGTATTTTAATTAAATAGCTTAATAAAACATGGCATTTTACATACAGATTTTGGATAGGTCTTGAAGACCGATTCATAAGTTCTCGTCGAGTTGATGCGACGAAAAGAAATTGGGTGTGGAATGTTAACGGTACTGATATACCATTAACTCAACCTTACAATTTTATCACTGGTAATATGCTCTAGTACACCAATCTATTATTTGTCTTATGTTGGTCTGTAATTAGATGGAATACTCATCGCTAACTTGGAATCAGATGATGACGAAATGAGTGTACTCCCGTACAAACGTCGATGCTTGTATGGTGATCCCGAAAAGCATTCGTACGGGAACGTAAGATCTGCATATGCTAAACATCACTATGCGAGAAGGTATGCCCATTCAAATATCAACCGTTCGACATCAAATTCAATAATTGCTTCACAGCAAATCTTGTGAATATAATGATCTTGGTGGGTTAGAATGGGTGTGGGTTTCGACCTATCATCTCATGCATGTGCAAACCGGACTGTGCTTGACCGCACCGTTCCAAGTGGAAGGGGATACACAGTCAGGTAAATGAGATTTTTATTCTGCAAGGTAGATATCTAAGGGTCTTGTCCAATCTGTGATTGATATTGCTGTGCATATAGGTTAATTTTTGTTTTTCGTAAAGGTATCCAAACCAGTATGTCTGTCTGTTCAGATATCATACCAGGATTAAGAGTGCTTAATTGCAACTACACCGATGAATTGCAGCATTGGACGTGTCGTTCCAAAAACCCTTATCATATCAAGCTTCGAAAATATTCCTATAGCATTCTTTTCGATAAGGTATGTAGCTTTCAGCCGTTGTACAAATCCAAATCATCACCCTTATACTGCCCGCCTGCAGATTGAACCTTATGATCGTTCACATCTTGCCGGGAAATACTATGAAAACAATTGCTCGTCCATGTACCAAACTACAACTACTAGGTATCTTTGTGATGAGTGGCACAGACCAGCAGGTTAGCATTTATTTGTTTATGCATTAGTGTGGAACTTGTTAGGATATTTAAAGCTAATCCAGAGCCAATACCTACGTTCTGTTGGAAACTGCTTCGTTAATATTAATACATTAACTTGCGGCTTTTGCTTGTAACATGTTGACCATTCGCCATTTCAAGGAATCTGCAGTCATTTCTTTATTTTACATCTCAGAAAACGTATTTGCTGTCGTAAAAGCTGGGTACAGACCAATGTCTGCAACCGGGGATAGCTGCGAGTTCTTTGAACTGCCCGACGATCAGGTGTTTGCTGATAATGAGGAAATGGCAGCTGCGTGTCACTTGCACGGTGAGGCGTTTGGGTTTTATGTTTGATGGCTGTGTTTTATGAAGAAGACATCTTGCAGGCGGGCGTATTGCGAGGGGAATCGAGTTGAAAGCTGCAATAAAAACCGGAATGCAGGACGGTTGTTTTTGTGGAGCTACGCTCGACGGGGGCCAAATGGGAATTATGAATTTCCGAGACGACGCATGTGCTCAAACAATTAATGCAGATGGAATGTTCCAATGCAATACTTCAAATGCTAATGCCAAAGTAGTGTGGTGCTTCAGGCAAGTTTGACTCGATGAGTTGGTGGAAAGGAGCTGATGCCAGGGGTTGTAACCAAGTCGCAAAGCTCCGAGTCCGAGTCATGGTATTATGACTTGAGTCTCGAATGATTTTCATTCAAAATATACTAATTTACTCACTTTTAACAGTTTCTTGTCACATATTAAAGTACCAGTACCAATAGGCGAAATACCATCAGCGTGGTTACTTTACTATTCTTCGGAATAACCATGAATAGTCGGTCTTGGCCGTCTGAGACTCCAGTCATATGACTTGGTCCGAGTCATGCGCAATGACTCGAGTCCAAGTCGGGTCAATCTGTGTGAATAGAGTCATTTCCAAATTTTGAGAAAATGACTTGAGTCACCAGAAAATCGGGGCTTGAGTCATTACAACCCTGGCTGATGCCCTTGATTTTTCATTTACAATACCATGACAATACTTATCCGCCTAACGTATTCACCCTTCTTATATTGCGCATTGTCAATCTTCAACAGTTATTTTGAACTGGGTATTTTGTGTTCCCATAGTCTGTAACGAAACACATCTGAAACAGGGGCAACGCCAACAAAAATATCATCAAAAGCGTTCAGTACGCTCCGTGGTGTGCCACATATTCTGTATTGGGAGAAGATAAAATAGGTCTCGAAGAAAGAAGCTGCTTAACCCCTCACTACTATGCATGTCAGCAAAGTATGATACCATTCGAAACGTATTAGCATTGACTTTATGAAAGCACAATATCATATTAAGAATTGAATGACACATGTTCACCACCGCCGGTTCCCGCAAACGCATACACAGTTTACGAGGACTGGAGAAGAGATGGACGGGGGGTTCTCATTCATTGCGACACGGGATATGGAATAAACGGCGATCCAGATATGTTGGAAGATAAAATCAACTGCGTCAACTCGGCAAATGATACTTTAATAGCCTGGGACAGAAATTCATCTACATGGCTTTGTGAAAGTACAGTATATTATTTTCCTTAATCGTTTAATTTTCCCAATTAACTGATGGTAGAAATGGATGTGAGACTTCAGTCATATAGCCTCTCTCATCTAATGTCAATTATCACTTCATGACTTGCATGGTCATTAATATTACCTTGTGTATTTCATGGTTGAAAAAATAGATAAACTCTCCCTCTCTCTCTCAGTCACTGTTAAATTTGTTTCTTCTGAGTTTCAAAATGACATCATAAATCCAACTACAATCGATATGTGAAGTTTTTGATGAGGCTTGTCAATTCCCTTTGTACTGTTTAGATTTGAGTGTTGAAATTGGTCGCAAACCGTCTCAATAAACACATTGCTTTTCGAGCTATCATGCCCTGTATGATTAATAGGTGAAACCTTTGTCGATTTTTATTGTTTTGTTTATCTTGCCACATCTCATCTTAAAAACATTGTTTTTAGAACTCTCCTGTCCTAATCCGCCATCTATCGCGTCTGGTTCCATGTTGACTGCAACACCACCAGTAGGTTTCAAGTATGGAGATGTGGTATTATACAGATGCGATGTAGGAACGTCAATGGATCGCCAGCCGATGGACTTTACCCGTAAAAGTCGGTGTAATGAGAGTCAGCTGTGGAGTCCTGACCCGAATAATTTTGAGTGTCTAAGTAAGTTGAAATCAACTTTTTCATCGGATACTTCTTGTAATTAGCCTGTCTTGACCAGCTACCACGTGTTCCTATCCTCCTCGGGTACCTTACGCCGAATATGTCGGATCTAATTTCACATATCTCTCGGAAGTGATGTATCAGTGCTTGCCCGGGTATTGGGTGGCTAAGGGTCGTGGCAATGTGACCGGATTTGTATGCAGCGTGAATGCAACGTGGGAGCCTGATCCTTTGGAGAATGTCAATTGCGAAGGTAAGCTCATGCTTGTCATCTTGCATTTATAGGTTTTGTGATGACTTTAGCCAGAGTCGAATTTTAGATTTGAAAAGTAGGGTATTATTGGACGTGCATAATCAGGGCTGGTCGCTAAGGAATTACTACTTTTTTGGAGTATTCGAGTGGGATTTACCTACATTCACCACTTGGCTATGATTTATGTAAAGTAGAAATTAGTTTTTTGATTGGTTTGCATCTCTTTTCTGAGGGAAATTATCAAAGCAAACACAGAAAATAGATGCTGAATAGTGGTAGCATAGCATAATTTCAAAAATTTATCAATTTCTAGTTTGATCGGTCAGTTCGCGTTCAAAAGTAGTTTTTCGCAGATGTATTGCTAAAAGTGTGCGACACCTCAACCAAATTTACTTTATAAAGCTTCTTTGAATAGTTTCAGGCCTTTTTTACTTCTAGTGGAAATAGTTTCCTATGTTTTGGAAACGGCTGCTTCCACTTGTATGAGTAGCAATGTTGGCTAATTCGACCATCTCTAGAGGTAGTTCACACCAGGGTTGTAACCAAGTCACAAGTCAGTGAGTAGAGACTCGTTACTCGAGTCCAAGTCATTGTGTTCACTGCTGAGTTTTGAGTTTAATGCGGTTCACCCCATTTTTTCAACTCTGCTCGAGTGACATAGAATGGCTCGCATTCATAACATAATTATTTTCCTCAGTCCGAACAGTTACTGGCGGCCCTATTTCCAAGTATCAGGACTGATAGACGAAATACCAATAATGTGGTGACTTTGCTATTCTTCGAAATTACAATGAAATGTCTGTCTTGGCCTTCCTAGTCTCGAGTCACGCACAATGACTCGAGTGGAGTCATTTAACACATTTGATAAGTTGACTCGAGTCATGCCGAGTCACAAAAAATCTTGAATCGAGTCATTACAACCCTGGTTTAAGCATGCCTTGGTTATATGCAGTGTTCCTAGTTTATTGCTAGCCGGGTCAAATTGATTCCGACTTCAAGTTTTTATATCATTCAATCGCAGCACTATGTCAATCCTATTTCATGAGGATTCTCAACCAATTATATTGTGTTTTCCCCAGCTTTGATATGCCCAAAACCACCGGAGCAACCAAATGCTAGAATAGTCGTCACGAGTTACAGGTGAGCTCAGTATCTACTGATTTGATACAAGTGATTATGAGATATATTGCAGATATCTCGCGGAAATCCTGATTATTTGTGACCTCGGCTTTTCCCTCATCGAACTTCGAACCCCGATTCAGTGCAACGATAAAGGCGAATGGTCGCCAGATCCAACTGTTGCATGGTGTCAAAGTATGGAAATTCAATGTCAATGGTGATGTTTGATAGTCCTCAAAGGACGCATGTTCTATTTCAGACATAACTTGTCCTGATCCAGAGCCGAGTGGTGACGGCAGTTATTTGAATGCAGGCAACAGCTCTAGTTTCCTGTTTGCGCACGAATTACAATACATGTGCCATGAAACGGGTAATATCATTGTTTTCAATTTTGGTAGTATCACAAACACAATATGAATTTAGAAACTTCGCGTATTCACAACAACACTCAACAGATGTATTTTTCAATTCGATTGTTATCCCCGGCTGCTACTACTTCCCGCCTTCTGTTCCTCTTTCGACAAGAAGTTTTTGTCGTTCAGGTTATGAAATTCGCAATAGCTTTCAAATCTACCATCCAAACGACGAAAGATGTCTGGCTGTGGATGGCAATAAGCTCGTTCTAGTTGAGGAATGCTTGTGGAGAGATCAGAAATATACATGGATGTGGGAAGATGAATATCTAATACGAAATGTTGGAACACAGGTTTGTTCCTACGCTGCTACTTACGCTTTGTGCTTGTTATAAAAAGTGTTTTTAACGTCAGATGTGTCTGGCGATCAATAGAAGAGATGCTCGAATGAGTGATGGTGAATCGGCGGTCGCGTATTTGAAGCCTTGCAAGATTACCGATGAAAGGTTTGCTTTTAATATGCGCTGTCTCTGAATATATTAATGCTGGATTTTATAGGCAATTGTGGACGTGTCCGACTATGTCTGGAAACAAGCTGCTACTGGCAATCAAAGATGCGAGTCCACCTATCTACCTCAGGTATTATATGTTGGAACTGTTTCTTTACATTTAAGCTCAGCTTATCTGTCAATTGTGTTGGTGTGCGGTGGCGGTATATGTCAGTGTAATTAGGAACTAGCTTCCACTGCTTCCTAGTCAAACTGGTATTCGACAAGGGCTTTTCCATTGGCTGATGCCTGTATCATTGAAATAACTTATAAAGACCAAAAGCAAAGCACATATCTTACTATTCAAGCAACTTCAAAATTCACCAGATTCGAGCCAAATCAAGATATATTTCCATTGCAAAATGTGATGCATGACGAAATTTATACAATTTATGTATAATCAGTAAAGTAGTGGTTTTCAAAAATGACTTTTTCTCAAATTGTACTGGCTACTTGATAAAATTGTTAGGTTACCTACTTTAAGCCTACACACCAAATTTGGTTCAATTCCAACCAGTAGCCACACTGCTATAGGAGAATAAAGTTTCTATTTAATATATAAAAATAAATTAACAAAAATTTCAAAATTTTGTGTTCACCCCATGAAAGTGTTAGGTTGTCTATAGAAACGATGTTCACCAAATTTGGCTCGATTCCAACCAGTGGAAGCGGAGTTATTGCCGTCAAAAAATTTGTATTTGAATAAAATAATGTTTACGGTGTGCACACCTATAATAAATAATAATCAAGAGTTGGTCACCGTAAATACTATTTTATTGATAATCCAAATTTTTCAACGGCAATAGCTCCGCTTCCACTGGTTGGAATTGAACCAAATTTGGTGAACATGATTTCTATAGACAACCTGACACTTTCATAGGGTGAACAGAAAATTTTGTTCTCCTGTAGCAATGCGGCTACTGACTGAAATCGAACTAAATTGGGTGTGTAGGCTTAAATTAGGTAACCTAACAATTTTATCAAGTAGCCAGTACCATTTGAGAAAAAAAAGTCATTTTTGAAGACCCCTAATGTACAGTACAGTTTTCAATCTACCGTAAACTGTTTTACAATTCCAGAACACAACAGAACACCAATAACGTTCACGTAACAGCAGGCGATAGCTACACAGACGTGCTTGGCAGCTGGACCATACAAGGGAGCATAGACGCCAACTCAATCTGCTCAGCTAAAGGTGATATATTTTCAAAACTTGAGTAACTGCGGGTAATATTTAATGTTCCCTGCAGACGGTTTCTTGTCGGTGTCGTCGTACTGCACAAAATTCGGTTATTGGTCTCCACCGCCACAAGATCTAAAATGCACGGTGCAGATGTGCCCGCCTCTGCCTGACCTGCCAAATACGCTGCACACATTGAGTAAGGCGGAAATATTGATATCAAAGTCAACAAATATTAGAAATATATGATCCATTGCAGTATCTCCAAACACGGAATTTGGTGCTAAAGCCGTATACTCGTGCGGTCCAGGAAAATTAGTGTCTCCCGGGAAACTGGAATTGCAAGTGACTTGCGACGAGACAGGAAGTTGGTTCCCGTCGCTAGATGCAATAGAATGCGTCGGTTAGTAAGATTTTTTGACCGATTCCACGTTCTATCTGACTTATGATTTGCCTACATCAGGTATCATTTGTCCGCCGCCCCCACCCGTTCAATACGCTGAGACGATCGGACTTATATGGACTTACTTGCAAACCATTACGTACAGGTGTAGCCTCGGTACGTATGCTGTAGTTGTTTTTATGGTATTCAAAATTTGTATTTCTTTTGAGTAAATTTGTAGAATTCCCCAATCATACTTGGCATTTTTAGGCAAAGGTAATTAAGTTTTACACACTGAATTTTGTGGAAAGTCGTTTTGGGATATGCTTGCATCGTTTTTATGGGTGAAATTGCCATGAAAACTGGGCCAAAGAGCCCCTTTATCGCAGTGCATGAGTGTTTTCTAAAATTGCATCGATTTCTAGTGTCATTTTTCGTTTTTAAGACTTGAGTATATTTCATATCTTCATTTTTATACGTCTACTCGAAATACTTTTGATATGTTTTGAAATAGCTACTTCTACTTTGTAATTGAGACAATTTCACGGTGTTACTTCTACCTAGAGTAGAAACGATGACAACCTGCTGTTGTGTGGAAATTGAATACAAAATCAGTAGAATTGAATTTTATTTCCGCACAATCACTTTGATCTCTTTATAGGGTATTGGATTTCAAAAGGCAAATACGAGGCAAAGTCTACTTGTACCTCGGAAGCCATTTGGAACCCGGATCCTTCTGAATTTACCTGTCTTCGTGAGTCTATGAGCATTTTAGAAATACCTGATTGCTAGGGCGATATTTTGTTACCTAAAAAACGAAAAATTTTGCCTCTATGTATGTAAATTTGGTGCTTTTGCACGTAATGTTAGAATTGTACTAGAATTGTTCTGGTTGGAACTGTCCGTCCTTACGAGAAAGTTTGTCCTGAAAACACTTTTTTGACTTGAAATCTGACAAATTTTTACAGGAAAAAACTTTTAACGAAATCTGGACCTATGAAGAATTCCAGTAGAATTCCATCACGCATCATGGTAGAAATAATTAAAATTTGTTGTAGTGCAACGAAAGATACTTTCCTACATTCTCGGGTAGAAAGTGTTTGTCCTTACTAAGTAGCTTGCCAAGTATGGAGAAAGAGCGTAGAAACTGAAGTTGTGCGTACACTGCTGGTGACACAGCGTGTTGCTTCATTCTAACAATGTTGTTCACATCACAATTTTTCATCATGCGGTTCTTGATATAAGAACCAATGCCCACGCAGTCTTGCTTCAGTTACGATATTGCGGTACGTTGACCATAACACCATGTCAACGTATTTGTTTCATTTGGCCGTTTATGATTCACAATGAGCATATCATGGGCCGTCTACAACAGTAGGCATATAAAGTAGGCTACAATTTGTAAAATGTCAAATGATAAGTACACCGACAGTGCAAACATCTACGATACAAGCGAAATGCAGGTTGCAAAAAAATAATTTTGAGTTTGTTATCAATTTTGACTTTTTTTTTAACTAACGCTACAATTGTGACAAAATTTTGACTTTTTTTGATATTTAAAAAAATCTCCCTACTGATTACTGCTTTCATGACGTGTTCATATCGTTCCAGCTGTTGAATGTGGTGATCCCGGTGATTTGGAACATGCCACTTACAGTACCGAGAGTTTCATCGGCTATCAAGATATTGTCAGGTGGGTTTATTCATCCATTTATGTTAGAGACTTTTTACGGTCTACTTCTGAGTGTAACCTTGTTTATATCGGACATATTTCTCTAACATGTGTCCGTTTCCTGCACTGTATATCACCTTGTGGCATCTGAGACAGATGTCCTTTAAATCAGTTATGTGTGGTGCAATTTTAATGGGGGTGCAGAACTTCCTTATGCATTTCATAATGTAAATAT
>ATSW01006821.1:0-28658 GCA_000444245.1 Botryllus schlosseri
AGTTGTCAGTCTTAGCAAATTAGTAAACAGCAGTCGTTTGAAATAGAAATTCCTGAATTTTTTCCCTAGGCCTAATCTGTCCCAATGAAGGAATTGTAACCACGCCACGAAATTCATTTTTTTCTGTAATATAACCACTAAATAACTTTAAGATGAGATGCTAGGTAGAAATGACTAGGATAGACGTGATATGTTCATTAAAAACTCACCAAAAGCTGTCATTGGAAGCGTTATGCGTTATTACATTCTCCACCAATATATCTTTGTGGAAATGGATTTTCCATTGGCACTCGTTAATATCAAATCGAAGACGTGGATTTTCAATACGGTACAATGAATACAGCTGCAAAATTCGCTTCGAAATAATAAATCAATCCAATTTTTATACATATCGTGTGATGTTATTTTCAAGAAAAGTCATTTTGTTGCTGTTTATCACTAGCCTACAATTATTATTTGCACAAGACAACAACACTTTTGCACGATAATTGAGCTAATTTTGAACGATAACTCGAGGGGTCCGTGAAGGTCCAAAAGGGATCTGCAAAGACAAAAAGGTTGAGAACCACTGCCCTATGCAGACCGACGGTTTAGTTAGAACCACTGGTCTCCATCACAGTCTTTCACCTTGCGTCTCATGATATAAGAGCCAACCACGCAGTCTTGTTTCAGATTTGTGATATCAGTGTGAGCTTGTTCAATTGAGTAGTGGGAGTGCTTCATCATTTTATAAGCAGTGCTTTGTAGTTGTGTGGGATAATCTCCAGAGACTCACAACTGATTCTTATCACTTTACTAAGACACCATGATGTCGCAGCATAATTTTTCGACGAAACTGGTAGGCCAGGATATTTGCAACAGTATCGCTTACTGGACGGGTCACAGTGCAGTACCCTCACAAAGCCGAATTCTACCTCTCACGTAATAGTCGCTGAACGAAACAAAGCTTAAGAAATCATACTCAGAGTGAGCTGGGTTGAGCTTGGCGCATAATCAAAGTAGAGATGAACTCCCTCATACCCATACCAATCATCAAAGTATCTAACTGTAAACGGAGTGAAGTATGGGATATATCATTTATAGAATTATTAACGTTTACGGTGAGTAACTTATACACCCTTCACAGATCAGAAGTGCTGCCAGAATGCAAGGCATAAAACAAGGTAACAGTTCCTTGGATGACATCAAGGTTGCAAGTCAGAAAATGAAAATCAGCTCCACAAATAATTTCCCGACTGCCGCTGGTCTAGCTTCGTCTGCGTCCGGATACGCTGCCCTGGTATTCGGCATGGGAAAACTTTTGAGCGTGAAGGGCGACCTTACTCCGATCGCAAGGCAGGGTTCGGGAAGTGCCTGCAGAAGTTTGCACGGCGGATTTGTAAAATGGCAAATGGGTGAAGAAGAAGATGGGAGCGACAGCATGGGGTATCAGGTTGCGCCTGAAACCCATTGGGAAGAACTGAGGATATTTGTAATCGTCGTGAATGACACGAGAAAAAAAGTGGGCAGCACAGCCGGCATGCAATTGACAGTGGAGACGTCCACGCTTCTGAAACACAGAGTCGAGCACGTCGTGGAGGACCGTTGAAGACCGCCTGCGATGCTATAAAAAGCAAGGACTTTCCGAAACTGGCAGACGTCATTATGAGAGAAAGCAATCAACTGCACGCAGTATGCTTAGACACTAATCCGCCGTTACGATATCTCAACGATCAGTCTTTCATGATNATGGATATGGTTCATTCTTATAACAAAGCTGTTGGATCTTTGCAAGCAGCTTATACATTCGACGCAGGACCAAACGCTTGCCTTTTTACTACCAAAAGTCATGCCAACGAAATAGCTTGGCTTATCAGAAATTTATTCCCGACAGAGTCGAGTGACTCCGACTTTTTCCGTGGCATGAGTGTAACTATGTCTGCGCCTAAAACTAGTGTCACGCAAATGATGGATTTGAAGGCATATTCGCCGAGCCTGATCAAGTATGTGATCTGTACGAAAGTCGGTGATGGGCCCAGATTAGTGTCTTGTAATAATCATACACAAGGNGATGCCGCAGATTAGCATGNTACTTGTGGCTCTGTCAACCATCTCAAATTTCACGTTTCATGGATTTATATTCATTAGCATGCTCAGTTNCTCACTAAGCATATCATTGTACTGCTACAAACTTTCACATCCTCCCTTCTAACTTCGNTGAATCTGCAGTTGTCGAATTTATTGCATTTTGGTCNAGGGTAGTTAAATAGGAGCATAGATAAAAATCATAGTTTATTTCTGTTTAATTTGTATCGCCACTTTTCTTTCATATACACATTTGCATGTTCACAAAATTTTGATCTGCAAATCTGAAAATGATCTGCAATACTAAGTCGAATTATCGATGGTTTTTTAAAACCCCANAGTTTGGNATAGGCCTGCTTACGCTGCGTATGGCGATAAAAATGTTAAAATATCGTTCATTTTTACCAGTTTCGGTACGGTGNCTGCTTTACGAGAATTTAGAATCCTGATAAGAAAAAGAAAAAATTCAATATAATANAGAGGAAATCTCATCTGGTTAAAACCTTGTTTGATACAGTATAAATGGAATAAAAATCCGGCAATGATTGGAGAGATGAGGCAAGAAAGTGCAGCATAGAGAGGTTAGTTATTCTTGCCCATCTTCTGTTGATCCTGAAAGTCTGTGCAGGTATAATCCAGGCCACTGACGAACGTAAAACCTCGGCATTTGCCCTTCGCACACTCGATCCATCCAACAGGCCAACGCCTCCGAATAGCTCGTGTCTCCGAGGCCCCATTTGACATCGCGCGGCACAAATATACAATACCAGTGTTTGAAACCGTTTAGCGCGAGCACAATTCCGTGCGTCGTATCCACCGACTCCGTGACGGAACGGTCATTTGTTGTGTCGATTCTGTCAAAATCCGCATTCCCGTGCAAAGAGGACATGTCGTCTTCGACTAGTTCTAAATATGCAAAAGTCACAGTTAAGAACTAGGCCTTGAAATCAAACTGGTACATCCACCAACCGATGTCTTCTGGCGGAATGGCCGACGAAATTCGCCGCACTTCTGTGTACCANGTCGTGTACTTTTTCACGTCGAGACATACAACAGAGATCTTTGGATCTCTTGAAATAACAAATGAATTACCGAATATAGTGTTACNGTAAGGAAACGCAACATCACCTACCTGACATACACTTTCATAACTGTACTGTAATTTCCAAACAACTGAGCGAAGTCGTCCTTGCCTTGATCGAACAGTAAGATGATGGTCATGTGACCGCGGGACTGACTCAAAACCAGAGATTCGTATGTGCTCGGGGTTATTCGATCAATCGGACTTTGCGATCTAAACAAGTGAGNACATCGAATCAACACAAAAAANAAGCACAATAATGAAACATACAGAGTAATNTCTTCTACAACATCCGAGTCTGAAGCGTCCGAATGATTTGAATCGTAGTTGTGCTTCGATTCGCGACCCCTGCAGCGACATTGTTTGAAAATTAGCACAGGGCCAGACAGCATGGTAAATGAAGAAGAAAATAGTATTTCCACACAAAGTTTCAACACAAAAGAATTGGACTGCATCATGGGATGTAAATGATAGTGTTGCTTTGGAACAGTGGTGCCCAACTTTTTTTTTATTATCCCAGACCCCATTTCTGACAATGTCCTGAAATGTCNGCCCCCACCCCATCGTATTNTAAGGTCCGTGGTTAAAGCGAAAAGCATTACAGGGTTGTATCAGACACTGCATTAACGATTTGCGCGATTATTGTATGCTACCCAAAAATATAGGTGATCGTGAATATGTCATTTATATTNATTTCACTCAGGGAACAAAAAGTCAACAGTGCACTTAGTTTTGAACTTCCACTTGCATGTGCTTCAGACAAAAGAACTCAGATTAATTTAAATATCTCTCTGCAACGATACCGTGTATAAAGAGAAATACATTAATTTTTAAAAAGAGTCTAAAAAAGTCAAAGCCTAAAAAGTCAAGTACTAATTTTTTCCATATTCGAACGGTGAACAGCTGAACACACCCTGNGCGGCTAGAATGCTAAGTCCACTCTCTCTCCCACTCTATACTTCTACTTAACAAACTGTAAACAGCAAAAATTANATCTACTCNAGTAAGTATTAAAAGTATAGGTTAACTACTTAAGTACTTTGAAAAAGTAGAAGTACTTCGTTACTGTCCACCTTTGATACAGTCTGATTCTCGTCATAACAGGCATGCATTTATGGTACACTNCCTAATCTCAAAAAGGTACCAAGAACGCAACNCACAAGGAAACTTGATCTTACCTTGAATCCTGAGAATCCGACATATCATCGCTTTTCTCAGCTTCATTCTAGTATACAGAAAAAGTTTAAACTAAAAGTCACAACAGCACTTAAGCAGCCACGTACCTCTGTGTTAGTCGGTTTCCTTGTAGGAGTCCGTATGTCACGCTTTTCCTCGCCCCTTATGAAGAATAATCAGAATTGCCAGGGTAGCCTATCGCAAACAGGTACGAACTTACTCGGAAAGAGCAGCACTGATCCAAAGAACAAAAAGAATGGTGGATATCACTAACGCCATACTCTCCCTCTCGCCCAAATACGTAAAAATGGAGGCAAAACTCTCCACGACGTGCACAAAGCCCCGTAGCATCCACAAAACCGTACCCTTGTAAAGACGAGAAATGATAACACTGACTTAAATAACCGCAAACGATAGATTACCGGCGCCAACTCGTCCACAAGTTGCGATAGAGACACCACACCATCAAAGCGCTGC
This sequence comes from Botryllus schlosseri, assembly GCA_000444245.1. Classification (NCBI taxonomy): domain Eukaryota; kingdom Metazoa; phylum Chordata; class Ascidiacea; order Stolidobranchia; family Styelidae; genus Botryllus; species Botryllus schlosseri. The sequence goes on from ATSW01006821.1 coordinate 4,799, forward strand.
AGATGAGCCGTTTCCAGCGCAGTCCGTAAACAAACTTGAAATTTTTCTCTGCTTGAGGCAAATGTGAGCTTCAGAAAGTCAATGTCCAACTGTTTCATGGAGCATGAATTATGGCTACGCCTCCAAAGCAATATTAGCTGGAACAAAGAGGGAGTGAACTTGTCATTACATAAATTGAACATTAACGGAGCCATTGCATAAGATGAACACGAACGGAGTGAAAGTTTGATGGAAGATTTATTGAAGTATTTCTATTTTTTCAAACTTACTAAAGTGGTTACGTTTTCAATTAACTTATACTTCAAAATAATTAGTTCGTATTGCTTTAGATTTTGTCAAGTAGAAAATAGTGTATGGATAGATTTGCATCACTTTCATGGCACATATGAATGCCGTGACAATCGGAGGTTTCAGACACTGAATGACGGTAACAGAGTATGATTTCGGAGTTATCATCGCCATTAGTAATTTTGGGATGGTTGTGAAGATTTATCTTGCTATTTTGAAAACTAGTGCCGGAGACTGACTAATTGAAGTCCCACTCTCCATCTTCAGACTACTTACTCCAATACCTACCTACTTCTACTTGGAATAGTTTTGGAATGATTTGAAGATCGCGGCTACAACTTATAATCGAGTAGCGTAGAGATCTCTGGCATTACTTATACCTGCAGTTGAGTACCAAGCTTTGTTGTGACGACTCAAGTAACTACACTATAATAACTTTACTTGACCTACGAGAATCGGAGTCCAATTTTGGGGTCAATTTTCAAGTTGAATATTCTACTTTACAAACCATTCTGAACCTCTCAGTTGCGCCGGGAAATGACCATGTCATCAATAACGATTATCATTTATTTACTGGATTCCATTTATTTTTGTTTTTGATATGGTTAATTCCAACTGCAGCGACATTGCAGACAAACATCTACGACCCGCCCGAACTGCAGATATTAGTACCTTGAATCCCAACAAAATTTCACTAAAATCATACACTAGCATTCACTCCACACATCAACTCAAAGTCTTGACCTGAATTATTTTGTGACTTGAAATTTACTCTAAATTGTCACTTTGAAGATTTGCATGACTTGACTCGAGTCAAAATTTGCATCGAAGTGACTTGCGACTCTAAGGTAGTGGCTTGATCCCAACACTTGTTCCACCCAATAGGTATTCCTACCACCAAACAATATTCCGTAAGCCTAGCATTCATTTCACAAAAGCCGTCGGTGATATTGAATTGAATTTCTATACCTTAGATTGAGTGACTTCCTCCGATAGTAGAGACCTGGTAAAAGCAGGCTGCGATGACACATGTACTCTCATAAAAGTCAACCATTCATGTAAAGTTTCTTCTTTTGAAGCGATCTCGTCGACCAATCGCTTCAGGTTTGTAACAATGGTTTCAAATTTTTCAAACGATGGGTCGGTAACCAATACCATGCACAGCCTGTGAATATGCAATTATGAAAAACGTCACACATTAAGGATTATTAAAATCTACCGTATATCGTGAACAGCCCCCTTTGGCGCTGGACATAATTCATCAAACACCTGCTGAGATGTGAGCCGCGGTGCGCTCACGAATTTGTTCGCCGACAAAATGTCATTTATAGCTCCTTTCGGCATTTCCGTAGCCTTGGAAAAAATACGTTTGCACAAAGTCCCAGATTTTGTTTTCAAAGTAAGTGGTATTCACCCCCAAAACTACAGAAGGCCTGTCGCTCTTATCCTTGAAAACAAGCAAAGTGGGTCCGTCTCGTTTTACGGCAAATTTTTCCATTATCGTCTGGGATTTATCATCGTTTAAGTCCACGTACCCGAACGCTGAAAATATCGCAATGAAGTTAAACACAGATCTTTTCAAAGGACGGTGGATGCGAGTAGATGCGACCTACAGTAATATCGCTGGTATTTCAACGTCAAAAGGCTGTACAAAAGAGCAGGGTTGGGTTTTGCGGAAAACAACACCACCCGCGGCTTATCATCTTCTGCGATTCCGGCCAAGAAATTCTGGAAATTGTCTGACGCAACCTGGACAAAGCAAACAAAATTGAAAACGATTTTCCAGGAATCGATCTCCACGCATCTACCTTGGTGATGACGTCGGTCGGAAGAAAAGAATTAACAAAATTCTTGAGTTCATCCTTTGATATGCGGCCCTTGAAATGATACGTCCGTTCTTTGTACAGCCCAACAACAGTAGGTATTCTTGTGACACCAAGACCAGAAGCGATTCGTGAGGTGAAGGTGGTATCCACTGTGTAAACTGCGACGCCTGAATGATAAAATGTCATCAATGAACTGACGCACTTTACACTTTACTGTATATAACATACCCAAGGCTTCTAAATCAGTGGCCGCCCGTTGCCAGGACGTTCTCAGCCATAAGATGCATTGAGCACAGAAGGTGGAGTACACATATATCAAATGCGGAACGTTGTGACATTCCGGTATGACATTGCTGTAATATTCGTGAAGAGATAAGGTCCGAATGTGGCCTGCAATTTCAGAAGCAAATTCTAGAGTGTTGAGTGAAAATGGTGTGCCGGGTACTTTACCATGCTGGTTGAAGTCAAACGAAAAATCAGAGTACTGGAATGAAAACGGCTCTCCATGGTACTGCCATTGTCCGACTGCTTCGTTAGAGTAACCGCCTGTGTCATATTGCTCTCTCTTATTCTCATCCGAGAGTATCTGAAGTCAAGATGATCCAAACTAATATGGTGATCGTTTTATGCAGATCTAAAAGAAACGTGACCGAAGGAAGATGAAAATAAATTTGGTGCAATGAAAGAATTCAAATCTATAGTATGAAAACATTTCTGTAGGCCTACAATTCAGTGAAGTAGAAAGTAGTTTATTGATAAGTATGCAGTGTTTCAATGAGTTGTTCTGCATTAGCAACTAATGGCTACTCTAGATCAGGGTTGTAACCAAGTCACAAAGCTCCGAGTCCCAAGTCAATCTCACTTTTAGAGTTTTGAGTGAGTCATTTTCAATTCATCACCGAGTCAAGTCTGAGTCCAAGTCATCAAGCAGAGGTCCGAGTCATGGTATTATGACTTGAGTCCAAGTCATTGTGTTGACTGCTCAGTTTCCAGTTAAAGTCTTGCTAAACCCACTTTTATAACTCTTTTTGGTGATATCAAATGGTTCGCATTTATAATATACTAATTTTCCTAACTTTTAACAGTTTCTGGCCGCATTTTTAAGTACCAGTACCAACAGACGAAATACCAATAGGGTGGTTACTTTACTGTTTTTCAAAATTACAATGAAATGTCGGTCTTGGCCGTCTGAGTCGAGTAACTTCCGTGTTTTGAGAAAATGACTCGAGTCATCAGAAAATCGTGACTCGACTCGAGTCATTACAACCTTGCTCTAGATGCACTTTGATACACATCATTTTTAGGCACCTTTTAAGAGTAGGCCTATTTTCTCACATCGCTATATATTATGATTTAGCCATAATTCATACCTCGTATGCCTGCTGTATTCTTATGAATTTGTCTTGAGCATCGGGCGATTTATTTTTATCGGGATGCCACGTTCTTGCAAGCTTTTTGTAACTACTTCGAATATCTGACGTTGAAGAACTTCGATGTACATTCAGCACTTCATACGGGTTGAAATCTATTGTTTCTTGCAGTGATGTCGAGATCAAGAGGAAAACACTGCCATAGATCAGATATTTCATGATTTCTGAATAGGTAACAGAAACAAAACCGAAATGATATCTGGCTCATTGTATGTAATATTTGGGATCCTGTACGCAAATAATCTAGGACTGGACAACAGAATAGTACCTGCGAGTATATCCCAATAAATTACAATTAAGAAGGCACGACTGCTTGCTTTGTCCACACTATCATCCCATGCAGTAAGTGAAAGGAATCACAAATGCATACGAGATGGTATGAATAGCATAAGACTTCAAACACTCTACTGTATTAAGAAGTACGGTACGACAACTCATAACCCTGCAACAACTTGAAACAGTCTGTAAAGAAACGCAACTGTTAGAAAAACAGGAGAAAAATGCACGATTTGGAAGATAGGCAAGATGAATGATTTCCACAAAACCGCACCAAATCCATGATTGATATTCACAGCACAATACAAAGAAACAGTATCATAATGCCTACAAGAAATCTGGGTAAAATACAGGTCACAAGACACCTGTTAGTCAGACACTGACATCTACGGACTGCATCGTATTCAGTTTTGATTTTGAATCGTCATTTTCGGACGCTTTGGATTCCAAATGCCCATTTTGTGATGTTTCCAGTCTGGATTTCAAGTCCGTATTTTCCACTTTCAATTTTGCGTTCTCGTCTTCGAGAGCGCGCATCTTGTCGGAATGTTTTTTCAGGTATTGATGAATGAACCGTGCGCTGATCATGAGATTGTTCCTTCGCTCGTTCAAACGCATTCTTCTGACAGACGACTGATAAAGAAACAACTTTTTCGCATATATCTTTCTACAATTGCACTTTTCGCCTTTCATTTTCCAGAGTGAACGTCGCTCGCGTTTCTTGACTCCATTGCTCCGATACTCGTTACATTTATGCTCATCAGAATGATCATTGGTCAATTTGCGATGATTTTGCATCGATTCATCAGAGGCATTTGTCAGGCTAAGACTGGTGCCATTGGGGCATGGGTCTATATCCATCTCATTATCGCACACTTGATTTTCATCAAGTCTCTTACAGGATGTGGGAGAGATTTCATTTCTGTTTTTTTGGTCAACAGCACCAATTGACAGCGAGTCAGAGGGCAATTCAAAGTCGATTATGCTCTTGCTACATCTTGGATCGAGTTTAATCTCTGTTTGTGCAATATATTGCTTCATTTCTTCACTGGCTTTTATCCAACCTTTTGTCTTTTTTATGTTCAACTCGGCCGGGCTTACAGTGATTTTTCTAACTGATTGTGTCGTCACCCAGGCACGTTCATGATGTCCACCGAAAAATCTGACATCAATCTTGCCGTTGACGATTTGAATAACTTTTGCAGGCCAATATTCGAATCCTTTTTGCTTTGCCCACAGAACCTTATGTGCCGGCATGCATGGGAGACAGAACCAGTTTTTTGTCGGTTTCGTGTTAGAGAGGAGGTAGCAATTGGGACACAGCTCTAGTTCACGTATTTCTCTCTGGCATATGTCCACAATCTTCTTCGCTTCTTTCGATAAGCTACTGTCGTGTCCTTCGAGTACGATGCAGTTGTGTAAAATCACGTAAAGCTGTTGCTCAAAATCACTCGTCGTCTCGAATTTCTGAGAGTTACAATCATCGACGAGGCTTTTCAGGGTTTGGTGATCGCTGATGAAATATTGAAAATGCATATAGTCAGTAGGAGACGGCCGGAAATTTAGATCGGTGGCTGCTTCGATTGCACGACGGACAATAAAATGAAGGCATACGTTGAGTTCCTTTCTACTGAAAGACTTTTCATCTTTTCGCGAACAAAAGCGACAACGAAAAGAGTTATCATGGACGTTTTCCAAGCATGTGTCAACACACTGTTTATGGTATGCTTTGTGGCAATCGACGCACGTTATCAGTTTACCAGGTTTGTGACACGTGAAGCAGTAACAATCACGCAATCCAGCCATTTCGCGAATGTCCGAGTCTTCGGGAATCCAGTATCCCTCTTGTTCTAAGCCTGCCTTAGATCCCTTGCATCCAAGGGAGAGAGTTTCGATAACCATTTTGTCCCGTATTGCCCGCAGAATATGTGCCATAATATCTTTGGATCGGTACGGGTAATCCCTCTGAAGCACTTTCGTTAGACGAGCAATATTTGCGATCTGCCTTTGACCACGGATCATATCGATGGCCTTCCATATTCTCCGCAAGGCGATCGGTTCTGAATGCCTCTGCTGAAAGGGCATTGTAAGCGACTATTACGTGAGCTGAACAGTGCACAACCTCAAGACAACACGCTGCTGATGCTGATTGCTGACCGCCTGACCTGAACGGCACAGATGAACAACTTCACTCGAACGCGACGCCTCGATAGTCAACACAACACATGCCGCCGACGATGGCACCGCCGAATACGAATATTGAAACTCAATGAGTCGCTCAGAAAAAAAGTCTTATTATCTCCTTAAATCCAAGATGCGGAACATGACATGGTGAGTAATAATTTATGCGTAGCATTTTATAAGGCTACACAGCACACATACACAATGACACGTATATATCATTGACTACACCGAAGAGATTCGTTAGCGAAGGTTTCCGCAAAGTGCATAATGTCAATATTCAATGATCGTCACACTTATTTTCATCCGATCAAGACACACACAATGTACAATGCGACCAGACAAAATGCGATGCAATGAACANATAGGAACACATAATAACATATGATAAAATGGAGGGATTGGGTTCGTAAGATTGATTGGCATAAACTATTCGGAAATTCGCTAGAAAAGTGACCTGGTAACACCGTCCTACGGCGAATTCTTATAGGAATGAGGTTCATGAGTGTTGTACTCGCGAGTGGACGANGTCAAAGTACATGTCATGTTGTGTAGAGACTGCTCATTAGAACGTATATGGTCACATAATTCGGACCGACTCAATGTCAAAGTCATGTCACTGAGTTGGTCCGAATTATGCGACCATACGTTCTAATGAGCAGTCTCTATACATGTGAACTCGAGTATCAAGGGTAAATTGTGTTAACATCGCAAGAGTTCAGCACAGTTCAGTTAACACTATTTACCTTTGATATTTGAGTTCCCATGTTCACATCAAGGAACTGGAATTTTGTGATATTTACAGAATTTAGTGTGACCGCATTCGAAAATAACGCCTATGAACGTCGTGTATTTGATCGCATGCATGGGCTTTCGAAACTTTAAAACTGAATATATGAACAATATTAAGTTGTTGTGTGCATCAATTCTAGAGTTCTGACACTTCTGTGTACCGGCTCACTCACCAGCCACTTATTCATCGGATCCTCAAATTTAGGAAACCGAATTTCATTGTATCGCAGTCTTGTGGCGTTTTGAAATGATGGCGACTGGGAATTTGAAATTCCATATCCGAACAGTAAAGCTGTTGCCTAAATTCCTGCTATTTTCATACGTTTCGGTGGAAAATATTATCCGACAAGCAATATTAAAAACTGTGCCCAGGCTCCGACATGGGAGTCGGGTCGCGGACACGCGGTGTTTGTTTNCAGCATTGTCATGATTGAATGACTGCAATTATAGAGGATCCTCTATACTGCANTGNNTCTNNNNCAAATTATTGTGGGTGTGTCAAAGGCGTATGTTGCTCACGTTTAGTGTTTCGTGAATGGGGAGTTGGGGACAGAATAAGTGCATTCGTGGCTGACTTGGTCCGTGAACCCGTAGCAATTTACAGCGTAGCTATGCTTGGTCAACTGGAAAATTTGCATCTTTTCCGAATTAGATTAGTATTAGCAATATAGCTGGAATTTCAATTTCTGAATACGTGAAAACTTGAACATTCAATTTATTGCTACAATTCTCATCATATCAGTACACTACAAGACTGCGATGCAATGAAAGATAGGAAGGTGTTGAAACGTCTTGAGTTCATAGAAAATCACACTTCATTCTCGTGAGTATCATAAGGGTAGCAAAACTCTGTACAGCAAGCTACGCTCGTTTGCACGATACAGTTTGCACGTACAAAAGCTAGAAAGATGGTGTAAAACTAAATTATGCTGCAGTAATATATGTGCTATACAGTTTGAAATCTAAACCATGTTGAAATCAATTACAAATGCTGTCTGTTCCTTTCTCACTCTCATTTTGGTTTTATCTTGGTTCTCAATTCATATTTTAATTTCAGTAATTACACTATATTGATACACCAATCGGTCAGTGTATCCAGTCATGAATGTTCAGCGACTTAATCCAGACGGCATAGTGTCGATATCTGCATCGGTTACGACAGGCATGGAAGATGTCGCCGCCACTGAAGTAAAATCGAAGATACTGAACACTAGTGATAAGCACGCTGTCACAGCAAAACAAGGCAGGGTGTATTTCAAAGCCACAAAGAAATCTCTTTCGGATCTACACAGTTTACGATCTGTTGATAGATTGTATTTGGTGATTCATACAGTGGAAAACTACGTTTATCCAGAATCCAAAGAAGCTGCAGAGGAAGATCTCTCAAAGCTGGCAAGTTCAATCGATTGGGACAGTGTTACTCAGTTTTGGCGATATAATTTGCCATACCTGAAAGCCAGATCTAGACAGGAGGATCTTGGGAAGCCATCAAAGAAGCGTAAAGTTGAAGAAAGCGCACATGACGTTTTAGCTGGAGATAATTCTACTGATGATGATGATGAGTCCGGTAATCCCATGAATGGATCTCACAAACATGATGATATTCCAATTGATATGACTGCCTTGCCAATCGTTGAGAGCAAGGCTCCAATATCTTTCCGGGTTAGTACAAATAGAGTTGGAAAAAATCAGCCGATTACATCGCCTGAAGCATCCTACAAATTCGGAGGGAAGATACAGGATATCACCAACTGGAAGGTATGTAAAGTGTGAACCGTTGACATCGATTAATATTATAATATTATGTTTCGTGTTTCTAAAAGATTTTTTGTTTAACACCTTCGATTAAACTCTTGATCAAATTCTATGCAGGTGGATCTCACTGGTTATAACTTGGAAATATTACTTTGCCTTGGCTTGAACTCCCTGGAGGTCACGCTTGCTCTAACACTGCAAAGCTTGCATCGAAGGTAAGGCAACCAATACCAAGTCAAATTCTTCAGCTTTAGTATGATATGCTCAGGAATATCACGCACTTCGGTATCACCACACTTCGACCTACGACCGCTTATAACATGCTTCAACTTTGCGATATCCAACCGGGGGATGTTGTTATCGATCCCATGTGCGGTACAGGAGCAATACCGATTGAAGGGGCTTTGGAATGGCCTAACAACTTTTATATTGCAGGTGAGATGCTAATTTCACTTCTTTAATTGGAACAATTTTTATACTAGCACTACTAAAGATTATTTTGTATTGCAGGAGATATTGTGAAGGCTGCTACAAAAAGGTGCAGGTGTAATGTGGAATTTCTTGACGAAAATGTGATGTTCGGGAGGAAGTTTATTGATAAGACAAACAGGTTTGTTGTTTTTGGAGTTTTTTCTGAGCAATTATTATGTAAGCCTACCCGGTCGTATTGTTGCGGTAGTTGTGAATCATTGACTGATTGATCCTTAGCAATCAACAGTTATTTAAACTGGTTGCGAGAAGTGTGTGGAAGAGGAAATACGGGCTCCAATTGATCGTCTGATCATACTTTTCATGCTCGAGCTTGCGATTTGCTGTTTTACAAACAACATTTTTAGGAAAAATTTGCTCTTGGATACGATCCGATGGGACACAACAAATTTACCTCTGAAATCCAGCAGTGCCGATGTCATAGTTTCCGATTTGCCGTTTGGAAAGCGCGTCGGTTCGAAAGTTGACAATAGGAAACTCTACCCGGCTATATTGCAGGAAATGGCGAGGGTGACAAGACCAGAGACAGGACGGGCATGTCTTCTGACTCAAGTATGACAAATTTGTGTTATTCAACTGGTACGTGACTTGATAAGCTTTACCGTCGACAGGACAAGAGAACAATAATACGGGCGCTGAGTGCTCTAAATCAATTTTGGACAGTACGAAAGACCCTTTCTGTCAATATTGGCGGACTGACAGCCGGAGTGTTTTTATTGAAGAGGACTAAAAACAGTGTTCAACGCCCTCATACTGATGAGCACAACTCTGCCGATTAAGATTTCGTCCAGCTGTTTAAACTCTCAGAGATGCAATTGAGCAAATGACAACCGTTCACCACTCTCTTTAGCATGGGGTCGAAGCATCTGACACAGCACCGATTCTATTTGGCAATTGTAGAAGGAATATTAATCTGCAATGTTTTCTATCCGTCAGGGTTCAAAACACGCAGCAAGAAAGATTACTTAACTCCATACTTGTTTGTCAGAATCAGTGCTTTGGTGTTCATCTTTTACAATGCTATATCGCAGTGGTTCTCAGCCATTTTGTCTTCGCTGACCCCTTTTGAACCATTGCGGACCCCCTCAAGTTTTAGTTCAAATTTAGCTCAATTATCGTGCAAGCGGCATCTGTCCGGTGAAAATATCAACTGTAGGCATGTGATGTTTGATGCGAATTCTGCAGTTGCATTTCCGTAATTGTGTGGTCGTGTCTTGAAAATTCACGCATTAGGATTTTATATGAGCAATGGTCGAAAATCCATTTCCAAAATGGTATATGTGGCAGCGAATGTAACATTACCGCCTGGCGTTTCCGACAACACCTTTGTGTGTGATGGAGACATATTTGCCACCAAAATTGAGAAACAGATTTCAATGAAGTTATCACGTCCAGACTAGTCACTTCTGTCTAGCAACTCATTTTCAAGATATTATGGAATGTAGTTGTTATAATCACTCATGATTCAGCAACTGCTGCAGAGACTTTATCAAGAATCCGAGCGCCAAAGCGGCTGGATACAAAAAAGCAAGTGAAAGCACGACGCAACTATAATACAATTGATGTAAGGAGGAGGATTATAGAGCAAGGCTGCCACATGTATATCACAGGAGAAAATGGATTCCGTGACGTTGGTTTAATCTTTTTTGGAAAAAACAATATTCAAAAAACATCTCTAAACAGCAATATGTTTGTATTAGTATGCTATTGGCAAATAAAGTTAGTTTGCATGGTAAGATATTTCATCTCATACGGCCATTCTATCGATGTGAGACCTGAAGATTTAGCAGTTTTGATGTGAACCTGCCTCGTGATTTCCCTAATATAACAAAAAAGTTACAAATTGATAACCAGTTGGGACCCCCTAAAAATGCTTCGTGAACCCCCGGTTGAGAACCACTGCCATATCGTCTTTGACTTAAGCCTACTTGTCGTGCAGTAGGTCACATGAGACCTGCTTTAGATTGCAAATCCACTGTCCGCAGGATGTTTAGTCCTGCTGTACTTGGTACAGGAATTCATTTATATCATTTTCCACGGACTGTGATATCTTGATCGCTTGTTTCTTTGATAACAGATAATTAAACTAAAACACGTTACAAGCCATGGATAACAATTTTGTTGAACTCAATCTCGCGGAAGGACACAGCGCAAAAGTTTGTTTGTTCGGAGCGACCGTTACATCGTGGATGAATGATGGCAGAGAACAGCTGTATTTAAGTTCCTGTTCAAAAATGGACGGTTCGAAGGCGGTGAGGGGAGGAATCCCTATTGTGTTCCGTGAGTAGGCAGGACGATCGATTGAAAACTAGTGGATTGTAACTATATATGAGACAGCCAACTTTGGACCCTGGGACAACGGACCTCAGCACGGTTTTGCCAGAATCTCATGGTGGAAGATGATCAATAATGAGAAAGTTAGACAAACTTGTCAAACAATTTCACAATGATGTTACGCGCAAACCTGTTTGCAGGCGGGCAGCATTGCCAAGGCACAGTTCACACTGAAAGAGAATGAAACCACCTTGTCCATGTGGAATCACAAGTAACTCTGAAACGTGTTTTCCGTGGAATGCCGGTGTACAGTATGCTTGCNNTATTTAGGTTTCAACTTCTCTACGATGTGGAGATCAAGNCTGGGACACTAAAGACATCCTTAACNATTAAAAACACTGGCGGNGATGAGTTTGATTTCACCACACTTTTACACACATACTTGAGGGTTCCAGACATTGAAAAATGCATGATCTCCGGATTTGCCGGCACTACATATACTGACAAGGTGGTGATGTACTCGCATGGCATATAAGACACTAGATATGAACAGCTTGATACCATTTTAGGTCAGCAAACAAACTGACAGAAGCGAAGACAGAGAAGAAATAAGAATATCTAGCAACGTCGATTCCATTTACTGCAACACGAAAGAACACACCCTCAAAGGACCTGGCGTTGATATCGAAGTAGAAAAGTACAACCTCCCAGACACAGGTATGGATGGGACAGGACACACGAATTCGTGCTGTCTGATTGTTATGTGTGGCCTATTTCAAACCATTATAGTGTTGTGGAATCCATGGATTCAAAAAGCGAAAGAGATGTCAGACTTGGATGATGACGGCTACAAAAAGATGGTTTGCATCGAACCTGGTTACGTCCACGAAAGAAAAGCTCTGAAACCAGGCGAAGAATTCATATGCAGTCAGAAGCTGTCCGTGGTCAACGGGCATCAATCATCTATCTAATTGCAGTCTACCTATGCACCTTGTGCAACACTTGTTCTATATCACGTTCCTATCAAATTTTAGAATATAGTGATCCTGTATCTCCTTTTAATGACATAATTATAAAAGCATATAGAGAATCAACATATAGATTACGGTAGGGGAACGAATGGGTGTGTTTCAGTGCAGAATTCGTATAAGAGCTGAGAAATGGACAGTTCAATCCTGCCAGTGGAGTCATATGTCCATAGGACAATGCTGAAGAGGACAAATGAATAGTTGGCGGCCGATAGCGACTGAGAGTTTGAAGTTCAAACTTAGTCTTCCCTCCCTTTCCGCTCAAACAATCGTACCAGTTGATCGAGCTGATCAGCAGTGACGGAAACATCNTCGCTGTCCAATGCCTAAAAAGGAAAATAAATGAGTCCAAAACTTTCCACAAAACCAGACAATTATCACCGCACCAAAAAGGATACATATTTTTNTATTCTTGTTATGCAGGTAAATTCAGGGCATCACATACTACCAAACATTGCCTTGCTCAACTATCATGTTACTATGCTATTGTTGTTGAAACGGGGAGAATATATNAAGTGCAGTCTTAATGATAANTTATGTTTCATGGAACATACGGGGTTCCCTGAGCCAGTCTAATCTCGTAGGTTCCTTGGCGGGAAACACATACAACTCATATGATTTTTGATNATACGCCCGTTATGGCCACCATTAGGCCTGACCAGTAGCCGAATTGTGACTGTTGTGGTTGTGGTGCTACATCGTGTGCATTGGCGTAGACAAGTGAGGTTTGGGTTAGAAATTTGAGTCCTGAAATTATTATATCTCCAATATCTATAAGGTCATTTGCAAGTAAGCAAGCAGTTGTGATCAANCTGTTGAGTTTTGGCTGAATATTACGATACTTTCCAAGGCAAAGCCTTTCATTTTTGAACTGGTATATGAAAGGGGACAGCAGCAGTCAAACTGATTTGCATTAAATCAGTGATTCCCAACCGCGGCTCCAAGGTAGCCTTGTTGGGGCTCTGACCTATAAATACGCCACAAAATATAATACACGACAGNTGTTGTTTGTCTCTATGAATAGGTACAGTCAATTTCTGTATATTAATGCTAAAATGAGGGATATTAGTTATGTTAAAGCCATACAAGGCCACTTCTGAAAACCGGGAAAAAGAATTCATGCAGACCATCGTCAAACGCATGGATGAATACCTGTCAGACAAGGATATATCTCGAGTTCTGCCGGTCATAGACCTTTATATATCATCTAGGTGAAGAGTTAATTTCNACACAATTTTACTAACATCAAAATATTGGCTCATAGTCAAGTATAACTTGCAACAAGTCCAGTATTACTCGGCATATAATACCCCGCGAACTTAAGCATTAAGTGCTGGAGTGTATTAAGACTAAAGAGCTATGACGTGACAATATAATAGTATGTCGTAGTAATGATATGTGTTTTCAGTTTATTTCAATGTATAGCACTGGCCAATCTACGCCTATCAATGCTAACATAACTGTTATAGCATCTATAGAAGTCTGCATGCATGCTTTTGAATGATCTAAATCAGGGGTCGCCAACTCAAAATGGGTCGCGGGCCACTTTTGAAATTTCGTACCGGCCGCGGGCCGCATGAATTCAATTTCGATATGAAATAGGCTACACAGCTTTACAACCACGTTTTAAAACTTTATGTTAGTACAACNCAGTGCTATCTTCAATAGGCGATGGGCGTAGTTACCACAAAAGAAGTTATATTTTATCAAAGGAATACAAAGACCACTAAATTCATGATAATCAATGTCAATTTATGTTAATTTCTCAACTCTGAGCTGTGCACGATATCTGGCAACGCTTTTCAGCGACTATGGAATCTATATTGGGGCTAGCGAGAGACGTTAACTAGATGAAATACCATCTCCACGTAAAGCTTGATCTTATGGCGAAGCTCAAAGTTGTTTTCTAAGCGAATCTNGGTCTTGGCAGTTTTTGGGCCATTGCAAGTCAAGGCAATATGCCCAGCCCATTCATATCAGCTGATTTTCCCTCGATGGGATCCTTTTGCCATCGCTAACGCCGTTTTAGTTAGTGAGGAATAGTGATGTTGNGCACAGGAGAATTACTAGTTTACTTTGAAACAACAACAACAATATGTTGAAACTGTAATCAATTTCAAAATGCTTTTCTNAGCANTCTTCCNNAATCTCAAATCAAGCGTGTTGGTGAACCCTGATCCAAATGGTAAGANCCAGAGGTAGGCACGCTACCTTTAAATTTTCNTTGTAAGTCGCCTACGTGTTTTCATGCGACCCCATATATACTGTGATGTTTGAGATGCGGCTCCAACATCCAAAAAAATTGGGAACCACTGCATTAAATACTTATTATAATGTTTTAGTCTTGTGTNCACATGATATTTGAATGATATTTTGACACTTATGAACCCCTGCTCGATCCACAAGATAGATAGCCTACATCCACGGACTAGTAGGGTTGAGGTGCAATAATACCTCAATAGCGGATATTGCTTCCTCCAAATTAATTTTCCCGTCCTTGTTCGAATCCAGAATGTGAGCTATCCCGCTCAATTTCTCTTCCGAAATTTCGCCCAAGCTACGTAGACTTGTTTTCAAATCTTCCACCGTTATCGACTTCACATCATCAGATGCAGCTGCAAAAGCAACAAATAACCGACTGGCAACAAGTGACTAAATGTCCAATGTCCATATTTGTTTATACCAAAGCAAAACGAAATACGTGTTCAACTCAAGTTTTTCACCTACGCATACACTTTCCATAAAATATCAGCTATCGATGCAGGACCAATTATTACCATTTATTCAAAAAGCGGTCTAATATAACTAGAGCTGTGTCAGATACAGACGAATAGGACAAATGCAATTTTTACTCATTATAAATCCAGCTAACGCGTAGTCATATCGAATACTTGCAATCATGTATTTAATATTGAGTAAGAGATATCGTAATCAACAGGAAACAGACAAAACAAGCGTGTGCTTGGACAATANCAAGTGTGCTCTGCAAATAGAAATACTCAAAATACCTTCCTTTNTTTGATTCTCCAATTCCGCAACGATCTTGTCCATCTTCCCGATTGAGCGGGCGATGCTTTTCTGTAATCGCAAGCTCGCCTTCTTTTCTTTCGACACAATTTCATCTTCATCCGAGGATAAATTCCTATCCAAGTTGAGCACGTCCTGCCAAAAACACATCACCGGACATCGCGGCCAACGTCGACAATGACGTTCCTTACCTGCTGATATTCGACCAAGTCCTCCCGTAGATCTTCCAACTCTGACTTTGTCTTGTCAAGAGATTCGTCTTTTTCTTTTGTTATATTTCCCATAGCTTTATCGAGGACGTCTATTTCCTCCTTGGTGATTTCCTCCTTCAATATCGGGGCCTTGTCCGTTAGTACGGGGCCCTCGTCTCTGAATTCTTCAGCCTTTGTGATCTGCGACATCACGTCCAATTCGACTTGGTCCAATACAGGAGCGGCGGGCTGTGTATTCATTAAGGATACAGTTAACACGTGTCTCGCGAATAATGCTTTCAAGACTTCAACGGTCATGCAAAAACGAGATAGCATATGCATATGATATTGGGATAAGCCACTGATGAGCAACGTAACACGAACGGTCAAAAACAATCATAGGAGCTATTAAAATCAGGGCTTCGGAGCCGGAGCCCCGGAGCCGCGAATTTTGAGGGAGGCCGAAGCTCTAAATAAAATTTAAGTGGAGCTGGAGCCGGTTGTTTGGAAAGTAGCTCCGGCTTAGATGTATCTCATAAGATACTATGCTAGTACATATAATGTCTCAATTCACATAGTTTTATGGAAACCGTTTACAAAATTAAAAATTGTTGCCTCTTTGGCACCAAATTTTCTAACTAACCATGTTCATACATCGGCATTAATCCTGGGTATGCTGGATATGCCGCGCTTGCTCCATAATTACTGTACTATGTATTCGTCGTACCCGTAATTTCGTTATGAGCACAAATCTGATGGCCAATCGATGGTTCGAAAAATCACCATGATCACCATCCAGAGTCCAGGGGTGTCAAACATACGGCCCACGGGCCGCATCCGGCCTGCCAGACGGTTTTGAAAAATGCGTGTATTATTGAGCATATTTCAAGCAGTAAATGTTGGGATTTTCAGTAAAAACTACTTTTGTTAAATAATCCCTCACGACAGCAAATATAAAGTACTTTCATAGGTCAAAACCAGGTCATGTTATTTTTGGCATTTCGGGAAGCGAATGCCAAAACTGCCATAAATAAAAATTTTAAAATGTCAAAGATAAGGCTTTTTGAAAATATTGATTTATATGAAATTTTTTGATAAAAACGTCAAAATATGCTGCCTAAACTAACATGGCCTGGTCATAACCCTCCGACAGCGGTGTTCACGTTGACACCCAATTTTGACAAGGCAAAAAAAGTGCTACAGAGTTCAGAGTTTTATGGGAAAAGGGACCAATACTAGTTATTCATAGAAGCGAACACACCAATGCAGAACCTTTATATGCAGGTTACATGGAGAATATAATAGTTACACGGAAATATAATTCAAATATCTGTGGTCAGCTCTTGTATTCCTCAAAACGCACATACAGGGCTGACGCCAGTATACGACTAAAACAAAGGGTGCATAGAAATATGACAGTAAGTGCCTCTGTTTTAGCCATTTATAACTGTATTCAACCGTCCAGTCATCGTATTATTGCCATAATTCCATTGTTTGCAAATAACAGTGTAGCTAGAATAGAACTCCCACGATCCGCAATATAATGTGATATACTATCGTGTGCAATGTGCATAGGCTTGATAATAAAGTATTCAAATTAATAACAATGGCATAAGTTCTGAGGTAATATTATGGAATCATTTGACTTTCGACTTTTCAAAATCCAAATTAAAAAACGGAAGTACTTTTGCTTGAAGAACTGTAGGCAAAACCTACTTTAGTACTCCAAACAAGTGGAACAAAAGACACTTGAAAACAAGCAATTGTATCCAAAGCTTATTACGGATGTTGCATTTCTTAAAATACCTGTAAGCTTATATAATGACATTTTGACCATACCATGCTAGGCTCAGTTTCCAGCATCTCGGCAGCCTTTCCTTCTTCAGCAGCCTTCTGCAATCGGGCTTCCTCATCAGCCGCCTTTTTCTTTTGCGCGCTCTTCTTTTCTTCCTCCTTTTTCTTCTCCTCGGCTTCTTCCTTTGCAATCTCCATCTGCTCTTGCTTCGTAATTTTATATCTAAAAAGAAACAGATACATTGAGGGTCAATGGCTCAATCTTGCAGTATGATGCGCTGCAATCAAGACGTGGTCAAACACGTCAACGTTGCAGCTCACGTAGCAGTGGAAATATCGCCGTTAATTTCTACTCAATAACAAGTAAAAGTAGCAATTGGAACGTGGAAGTAGTCTAAAAACATAACCACTCAAGTAGTGGATGTAGTAGGCAGAGCCGACTCCGGAAAAGTAGAAATACTTCCTTGCACACCACGTCTGATTTGATGCTATCATCAATCTAAATCTCTGAGAATGACATCTGGAATAAAAATAGCCTAGCCAGGTTGTGAATTGAGCCGAAGGCCCAGCGCATTTCGAGATATTAGTCGGGGCAACAGCCATCAAAGACCACTGCCTTACCTCTTCGTATTGTCGATCCTCTCACAGTAGAGTTCAGCGGCGCGAACTTCAGCCTCGTCCGCCACTTTCTCAGGCAGAGCAGAAATAGCCTCCTTCACCATCTTCTCGACAGGTACGTTTTCCGGCATGAACAGCACGCGACTGAGCAATAACAAGGAGCTCGGCACGTCGTGATTTAAATGCAAATCGATCCATTGCTCGAGCTGGTGCCTCAAACGCTGCTCCGACATTCCCAGGGCTCTCATTCCGCGCGCCTGCACAATTCAGAAGCAAATATGGGGTGGCGGATTTCCTTTCCATTTTTCAACTCCTACCTGGCAGGCCGTCTGTAGTTCTTGTACTGTCAAGCTGGCGATTCCTTCCTTCTGTATCATCGTGTCGTCGTCGTGGAGCCTCTTCAATTTCATTTGCAGCAAAAAACGCAGCAAATTATTACTGCCCACTGCAGGGACTTGAATTAATCTGAATGACAAAGTAGGATATGACTTGATGCAAAATGCAAACTTGCATTGATATTACACTTAAAGCCTAGTCTGTATCCCATGATAACTCCAATCTGACTCCATAAAATTTAATCAAAATTCCATATCACATGATATTCTTATTATGGGTGCAATCCAAATCCTACTTTGACTTCATGGAATGATGAATATAATTTTATCTGATTCCAATGGAAATTAAGAATCAGAATTTTCAGATTATAATAAAATGTCATCAAGAGCACACACAGTACAAAATATTGACTACAATACTGCTTTGGCACTGGAATTTTTGCAAGGTATCGTAAATATATTACCTGGTGCAGGAAAGAATCTGTACTGTACATTGGAGAGTAGACAGATAATTTTGAATATGTTTAAGGAAAGGACGTAGTTTATTTTTGTCCTTGATGTTTTTTGCGGCATATACACCGACTCATGATACACATACACACGACCTGCGCATATGCATACCATGAGTGCATGATGTGCATATGCCGCTGGACAAGGAAGTGCAGATATAGCCTTTACGACTTTCTAAGTCATGCACCACCCCTCCATGCTATCCCAGTAATGCATGAGCGCCAAGCAGGGAAGCCATGGATACCAGTGTTACTAATCAGGTCTTTGGTCTGACCCGGCCGGGAATCGAACCCACGACCTACCGAACAAGAAGCCGGACGCTTAACCATTACACTATCTTGCTCGGTTTAAAACCAAAGGCTTGACTTGGATTCAAAATTTTGACCTTCAATTCCACGAGCCTAGCATCTTTTATATAACTTGTGAAAGGAGGCTAAATCAAAGTGAGAATGATTCCAAGATCATTAAAAAAGTTTTTTAACTACCCAAGATTTCCCATGTGGGTGTCTGGTTTCAAGGAGTACTTCAAGTCATTTTGACATCATTCAATCTTTTCATTGTATCGCAATATCGACAGTAAGCTCAACTTAACCCATTAACATTTCGAAAAGACAATAAGAAGACAGACATGTGAAATTCAAATACAGACCTGCACAGTGCAATTAATTGAGGTCTCGTCAGGTTGTCCAGGGTAAGTTCGTTTTCAAACAGCTTGGCATGCTTCAAAATATCCTCATTTGTAGGGTCCTCGTCTGATTTGGAAATTTTATCAAAAAACTTAGCAAAGTCTTCGGTAGCTTTATTCCGTTTGGATGATTTCTTGCTGCGCATCGCAATTTCCTCGACCGTGTCCTGCATGAACTTGGCCATGCGTAATTTGACAGCCAGCTCTTTGCGGAGTCTCGCGTCCCGGGCATTTTTGTCTTCGAAGGTAGAGGGGAGTAACCCCGGAAAGAGTTTGACCGCGATAGGAAGCGCTAATTCCGCAAAGGGAATTATGATAAAAATGCTGAAAGGCGCCAGCCGAAATATGTCGGAAAGAGCTCTCCGAAACTGGTTCGTTTCACGACGGGACACCGGCTTTCCGCGCAAACTTTTCCAGAGTGTTTTGGAAGCAATCCTGACGTCGAGCGCAAGCAAACGAAACCCGTGATAATAGTGCTTCACCTCGGCTACAAACCTATCCCACAGAGGTTTTTTTTCTTGTGTTTTCTGCGGAGATGTCTCAGCCGTTGAAGATTCTTTTTCTACCTCATTAACGGCCTCAATCCCAGATTTCTTTTTCAATTTGGTTTTCAGGCTGCCTTCAACTTTAGATTTATCAAGAAGCGAGCTGGAGCAGTGCAAGCCGCGATAAGGCACAAGGTATGATATGCGGGATGGTAGCAGCATCCTTTCAAAGGGACGTATATGAACATCATTGTTCGTAAATTGACGCGGTCTCGTGTATCGTTGATCTTCAAGTTTGTGAAAACTGGAACACCATTGGAACTTCTCATGGAATCTACACGTATGTCGGCTGTTGAAGTGTCTCACAGTGACGGACAGAATATGACTGCACTGTCGCAGATTGGAGGACAGAGCCATAAGTATTTTTCTGGATTATTTACACTATGTATATAGACTGAAAGTTTATGCATACAAGTTGAATAAAATGAAAAATCAATGCTACGACCATATCCAAGTCACCCCTCGTGAGTAAGTCACTGCTTAATGCACTCTAATTCGTGGGCTAAGCCTCTTTACATCACCTAGGGTTGCAAGGTGGGTGTCAGATTCTCATTTCCAAAGACTACTTCAGTAAGTTGTTTCTACACCTTCCTGTCTTTTCATTGTATCACAATTTTTGTGGTGTATTGAACTGATAAAAATTGCTAATAAACCGAACGAAGCCTTTCTATGCTTATATCTTTTGCATGGCGTGCCATTTTCAATATTTTGATTGTCGCTGTACCGACGGACTGGCGACTGTCGTTACTTTGAACAGGATCATTACAATATCAATTTGTTATGTTTGCATTGTATTTTCTGCGCAGCTAATTGATGGGTGGAGACATTTTGGGGGGAAGTCACCGATGGCGATAGCCGATAAGTAGGCCTTAAGGAACCTCCCTGCGCCTGTGCGCCATAACCATATTGTTGAATTATATAGAGACTGTAGCCTGGGGCCTGGTCCTACAGTCTCTATAGTTGAATTGTTCATGCTGTTATACTCTGTACAAGTAGCGATCTGTGCTACTATTCTTACCTGACTATATGTATAGTATCTACTAAATAAAATCGAATCATGTAAACCGCACAATTGGGCACCATCCGATTCTACAACCTTCTTTCCGAAACAACATGACGACCATATGGAAGTCTCCTCTTTATTGATCGATAACTATGAAGTATACTGTAATTGACGAATACGGACCTGTGGTCAAAGGAATAGCATCGCTAAACGCTTTAAATTGATATGGTTGAATCTTAGATTAAGAAATGGTTAAATCATAGCCTTTATAATGGTAGGGGTAAATTATGACCATTTGTGCATCCAGTTGTTACATTTTTTCTCATTATAGAATATCTGTATTACAGTATTAGTCTATCTATGAAGATTACTAGATTACCAGTCAACTCTGCAGTAGTCAATCGCTGAGCTGCATATCGGTTCATAAAGGTCATGGTCTTGTATACTAACTGATGTGTTCTGGTTCTACTATAGATTACTAACCTACGTAGGTTAGTTATCTATAGTTCTACATAGAGTTGAGTTATATTCTGACGTGCTCGTGATATTCTGACGTACCAAGTGGACAAGTGGAACTCCCCATACAAAAAGTGAAGTTCGGAAAACCTGCTCTTTACCAAGAAATGATGTCATTTTTCTCCAATTTATTTAGGTAGCTAAAAATGGGCTATTACTATTATGGTTTCGCTATTATTTGTTTATTTTTTCCTGGTTACGTGCACAACATTTCGAAGACACGGTAGCCACATGGTGGAAGTATAGATTCAATGGATGAGTGAATACCACTGAGCTATATAAACATCAGAGATGAGCACGGATTAGGATTAGGTTTTGAAAAAACAGGATTTGTGAAATTTTGTCGGATTTGGATTGGATTTGGATTAGACATTTTTTTCAGAACGGATTAGGATTTGGATTGGATTTACCTATTTTCTGGGAGATTGAAATGTCGTGTGGCGAATGGCGACAAACTTCATTCAGATCAGTTATTAATGTAATTATGGTTACTAAGTTATCTTGAATCAAGTGAATCGTTGGTTGTGAAAGAAAATTTTCGAATCCCTTCATTGCATAAATTAGTATTTTTTCTGAATTTCCGGTTGGAATCGGATTAGGATTGGACATGGACTTGAATGTGAAAAAGTTATGGATTAGGATTTGGATTTGGATTTGAAGGTTCGGATTTGGATTGGATTAGGACATAGAAATTTCAAATCCGCTCATCTCTGATAAACATACGAAGATGTGAGCGGCCCATGGTCATTTATATTCATTATTCATATTCATTTCGATGTATTGCTCAGAATAGATAGAGATACTCACTGCTCCAGCTCAGTGGTTTGTGGTCAAAGTAGTCCGCGTTGATACTCGGGTCGAAGCAGTAGTAACGTCATAGATTACTACTCGACTGCGAGTATAGAGGTATCAATTTTCAAGATGTCAAACCTACTTCAGATGGAACTAACGTGGAAGTAGAATATGGCAGATTCGAAAAGTACTCGTGTATTTTCAGAAACAAAGAGTGAATTTGGTGGCATACTTTTGGTATAGTTAATCGGATTGAATATTTGGGAATATATTCATCAGTTAATATGATAGGAATTAGGGACTATTGGTAATGAAAATTTCACTCTTAAAAGTTGGTGATGTAAGCTCAGAACTATAACCTAAAACTATACATCCTACGCAAATAAAGAAGTTTTTACATAGTAGCGCAAGTTTGCAAATCCCACTTGAGTACGGTAGCGTACTCTGACAACGAGGAAGTATAGGCTATCAATACTGGCCATCTCTTGGATTTGTGCAAAATGAAGTTTGGTTAATCTTATTGTAGGCCAGACCTGGACAAAGTGCGGCCTGCGAAAGGTTGCTTGGAATTCATAGCATAAAACCTGCTTATTGAATGTTGAAGCGTTGACTAAAACCAGAGGATATGTATCATTAAGTATCAACTAAACAGGAAATTCGTTGACTTGACTTGATTAATCCAGATTTCAAATCAAGGCAATGTTGCCATTGTTGCGTTACGCATTGTAGGCTATGGTATGTGTTTCAAATTGTTACGTGAGGCGATTGCAAATCCCTAATTCGTAAAACAGGTCAATCAGTGCTCGCGCTATTTTTTGACATGTAAAAGAAAGTCAAAATTTTGTCAAAATTGCAGTGTTAGGTCAAAAAATGTAAATATTATTTACAAAGTCAAACTTTTTTGCAACCTGCATTTCGTTTTTATCGTTGATTTTGCACTGTCGGTAAACTTATCATTTGACATTTTATAGCCTATAGGCTACTTTATAGGCTACTTCATAGGCCTACCGTTGTAGACGGCTTATTGTCTGCCCATTGTTAATCATAAACATTCAAATGAAACAAGTAGGTTGGCATTGTGTTATGCTTAACATACCGCAATATCCTAACTGAAGCTAGACTGCGTGGGCATGGCATGGTTCTTATATCAAGAAGCGCATGATGAAAAATTGTGATGTAGAAACCATTATCAGAACGAAGCAACACGGTTTGTCACCAGCACTGTAATGAACACACAACTTTAGTGTTGTCAGCCAACAACTGCTGCTGTTGAACGTTCTTTCTCAATTCTTCGCAAGCTACTTAGTAAGGACAGACACTTTCTACCCGAGAATGTAGGAAAGCATCTTTTGTTGTACTACAAAATTTTTTAAATTATTTCTACCAGACTGCCGAGTAGTTCCTTGAAAACAAAATCACATATGAAGCTCTACTTAATTGATCCTTTGTAAATATATGAGCAAAAGAATGGTGAGCAGATATGTGAGCTTACCGAGATGAATCTC
>ATSW01006822.1:0-12557 GCA_000444245.1 Botryllus schlosseri
TGCGGCCCGCGAATGGATTTAGATGTTGAATGCGGCCCGCGAGCTCAAAAGTTTGCCCACCCCTGGCCTAGACTGTGGGAAATGGGGCAACAAGGATAAATCGTACCGGCTTTGCGCGAAGCATAAGTCTAAGCAGTTGGAGGCCCGGAGTGAATCCTCCTCCAGCCCTGCTGAAAGAACTGCTAGCTGCATCAACTCTCAGCTCTCGAATGACGGCCTGTGCTGCCCCTCGTAATCTCTTGAGGCAAAACAGATAGCATCACTTTCAGCTATGGTGAATAGACTCAATCATCACGTGTTCGATGATGGCTGGAAAGTACAGCCATCCAAACCTCACCCTGTCGTACTGGTCTCGATGAACTTGCTTCCCGATGCACATTCTCTGCTGGGTCACCCCATTCGCTACTCCGCTCGGCTTTCCTCCATCCGGACTTACATGGTAGCTGACACGGGTTGCCAGAGCTCCATCATTCCCTTGTTCATCGCTGTGCGACTGGGTATCGACCGCCGTGATCTGCTCCCTGTTAAGCTAATCATGGAGGGCCCATCTCATGCAGACTTGGGCATAGTTGGTGGAATTGCTGTGGATATCAGTTTCGTGGGACCCGGTGGGACTGCGAGGACAGCCCGCATCATGTGCTATGTGTCGTCGACGCTTGACAGATCCTACCTCTGCAGGGAAGCCCTAGCCACGCTCGGCATCATACCGGAGGATTTCCCGTACAATCGTGGCTCGCAGGATGTTCATACGACGGCAGCGATCGAACAAATTGATCCTGCCTGCTCCTGCCCTCGCTGTGAACCTCAGCCACCGCCCCTTCCCGACACCCTACCTCCTGGTTTAAAGCCAACTAGGGAGCATGTCGACCGATTGAAGGGCTGGCTACTGGATTACTACGGCTCAACTACGTTCAATGTATGCGAACACCAACCTCTGCCATTGATGACAGGGGAAGAGCTGCATCTGCACGTTGACCCGGATGCCACGCCCGTCGCGACGCACAAACCCGCTCTGGTCCCCATTCACTGGCAAGAACAGGTGCACTCTGACCTAGAGAGGTATGTACGCTTAGGAGTGCTCGAAAGGGTCGGTACAAATACCCCCACCACATGGTGCTCACGGATGGTTGTCACCGGCAAGGCAGATGGTTCCCCGAGGCGCACGGTCGACCTGCAACCTCAGAACAAGCACTCTGTACGACAAACTCACCATGTCCCGGCGCCGTTCCACTTAGCGGATCGAGTACCCCAGGGCATGCTGAAAACCGTAACCGATGCCTGGAATGGCTACCACTCCGTGCCAATCAGAAAGGAGGACCGACACATCACGACCTTCATCACACCATGGGGACGCTATCGATACAAGGTTGCACCGCAAGGCTTCCTGGCGAGTGGTGACGCATATAATCAACGTTTCGACGCAATCATCTCCGACTTCCCAGACAAAGTGAAGTGTGTCGATGACACTTGCATGTGGGCGGAGGACATTGAAACTGCTTTTCTTCAGACGTGCCGATGGCTTGATTTATGTGCCCGCAATGGCATCACTCTGAATCCAAAGAAATTTCAATTTGCGCAAGAAGAAGTGGACTTTGCTGGATTGACGATCTCTATGACCAACATCCGCCCATGCACCAAGTTCCTCAACGCAATAAGGGACTTCCCTACACCTGCTGACATTACCGGGGTGCAAGCATGGTTCAGACTGGTGAATCAAGCAGCGTACACCTTTGCCATGGCACAGCAGATGACGCCATTCAGAGACCTGCTGAAACCGGCCCGGAAATTTGCTTGGTCTGAAGAATTGGAACGCGCCTTCCAGCTGTCAAAAGAAGCGATCATTTCTGAAATTGAGAATGGTGTGAGACTCTTTGACCCTAGCCGACCAACATGCCTCGCGACTGATTGGTCTGAAACCGGGATTGGCTTTTTCATGACACAGAAGTACTGCAAGTGCGCTCCTGTGACGCCGACCTGTTGTCCGGATGGATGGAAACTATGCCTGGTCGGAAGTCGTTTTACTCACCCAGCGGAGAGCAGATACGCCCCCATTGAGGGCGAAGCACTGGCTGTCGCATATGCGCTCCACCAAACGAGATATTACGTCCTTGGTTGCACCCAGCTGATCGTCGCCACTGATCACAAGCCTCTTGTGCGGGTCTTCAATGACAGGTCCTTGTCGGACATCACCAACAGACGGCTCCTCAACCTCAAGGAAAAGACCCTTGGATACCGCTTTCAGATTGTCCACGTGCCCGGCAAGAGCAATCACGTTGCAGACGCTGCATCCAGGAACCCGCATGGCCCTCCCGTCAGGCTTGAGCTGCCCGGAGAGGCACCCGAAACTGATATCAAACCGCGCCGCCCTATCGCCGTGTCCAAGATTCCGAGACTGATCGACGATGAGCCAGACTTTGCTGACGATGCTTCAACCGGGGCTGCCGTTACTGCCAGTCATCGGGCCTCGACGACGGTTGTCACATGGGACATGGTACGTGAAGCTACCTCTTCTGATAGCGACCTTCAGCAACTGAACCGATATATCAGTGAAGGATTTCCGACCGACCTCCGCATCATGCCTGCTAGCTTGCGTCCTTACCACAGGTTCTCGTCGATGCTGAGCACTGTGGACGGCGTTATTCTTATGGGACAACGGATCGTAATACCCTCGAGTCTGCGTCATGAGATCCTGACCGCGTTGCATGCCGGGCATCAGGGCACTTCTGCCATGAATGCTAGGGCGAGGGACTCCGTTATTTGGCCACTGATCACAGTCGACATCTCTCGCATTAGAGACCAGTGTGGTCACTGCCACAGGATCGCGAAATCTAACCCCATGCAGCCTCCAGCCGTCCTGACACGCCCAGAGTACCCTTTCCAGATGATCTGCAGTGATTACTTTTCTCACAATGGCAAGGACTATGTTGTCATTGTCGATCGGTACTCTAACTGGCCGATTGCATGTCACTCGAACTCTGGGGCCGATGGACTCATCTCGCAGCTACGGCAAACCTTCGTGACTTTTGGCATTCCAGAAGAGCTGACTTCTGATGGCGGGCCACAGTTTACTGCTGGAAAGACCCAGGCATTCTTGAAATCGTGGGGCGTAACCCACAGAGCATCTTCGGTCGCCAACCCACACGCGAACTGTCGAGCCGAACTTGCAGTCAAGACGGTGAAACGGATGCTCATGGACAACACATCCAGCGGCGGCTCATTGGATGTTGACAAATTCCAACGAGCTATGTTGCTGTACCGCAATTCCATTGACCCGGTGACTAAGGTCTCCCCTGCGATGATCATATTCGGACGCCCTATTCGCGATGCTATCCCGATCCCATATGCGCGCTACGTACCCCATGAATCATGGCGAGAAATTGTAGCCCACCGGGAACTTGCCATGGCACGGCGACACTGTTGCGAATACGAAAAATGGAGCGAACACACCAAGATGCTGCCTGCTTTGAAAGTTGGTGACCATGTATACCTGCAGAATCTAGTTGGGAACCATCCGAAACGCTGGGAGGGAACAGGCGTTGTCGTCGAGGTGCGCCAGCATCACCAGTACGTCATTCGCGTTGACGGGTCTGGCCGCGTAACCATACGAAACCGACAACACTTGCGCCGCTTTACGCCATTCTCAGTGCCCGGACACCCGACATTTACAACGACACCGCTTCACGATCCTGGACCTGCGACGGGCCACCCCGAGGTCCATACCACACCGTCTGCTGCCTCAGAACCAGCCGCTCAGCCGGAAAACTTGCCTAATGATGTCTACGAGCCTCCTGCAACGACGACCCCACGGCCACCGCTGGCCCTGGCTCGCTTACAGCCATACAACAAGCCAGGACTGTTAGAATCTCATCCCTTGCCCAGGTCACGACGCGCTGTCGTCAATCCTTGAGAGAGACTGTCTTTTGTGCTAATATCGCCTTGGCACTCCAAGACTCGTCTGTGGGGAGGGGAGATAGATAACCATGCTATCTCTCTCTACAGATCCTAGTCATCCTTTTCCTCACCCTTACTCGAGACTGAAATGCTAGGGGGGGAAGGATAGCAATTTACCATTTCGTTGCAATACGTTTCTTTCTGCGTTGTGATATTTATTTCCATTCTGTAAGGCTGTCGGAAAAGTATTTCATCCTTTGATATGCTTAGTAAATATAGGTAGACATACATGTTTGTTTAGTTACATTGTGTGATGCGATATGCGTGCACAGAATAATCTCGCTAATTGGCCCCGCATAACACTGATAACACGGCTTGTTGAATTGCAACTGAATATTAGCGTCAGAATGGTCATTTCAAAAGGAAGGGGTTTTGCGTTTCAAAAGGTGGGGGTTTCGACACCCCCCTGGCTACGCGCCTGCCGCCACCCCATGCAAAAATAAAAGTCGGCGCCTATGGTTCCCACTATGAGTTACATACAATTTTCCACCTCTTAAAGGCCGGGTAATATTAATGTAATGCATTGGCAATAAAACCTATTGTACCAAGAAATTATGAATGCAATATAATAGACCTGATATCAGAGTTTTTGTAACAGCAAAGAAAAAAATCAGCAGTAGCCCATCTCAGAATCTGCAGTGGATCAAGATGCACAGAAAATATCATTGTAGCAACCTATTTATCACAAACCAAGACTGAACTCTACATTGATAAAAACACCAAGACATTATATTCATATCATTATAGCCTACAATCTATGGACTCTTGGACTGTTCCTTACATTACCTGTATTTTCGATATTCTAACCAAAAGCGAATGCTGTAGCAAAGGAACTGTAATAGGCTATAGCTTATATATAGATTTCAGGGTCATGCTTATTAAACATAACTCTCCTTTTCCCTACATTCTTAAATACACAATGAAAGGAAATTTCCAGGGTTAATTTACCAAGTTAGATAACAATTGGTGTGTACAGTGCTTCATAGAGCAACCACAGATATTGGAATATAAGCAAATCAATATTGTGCCAGTGCGACCGACAAAATAAGAAACACCAAATCACACAGTCTATGCCTGGTAATATTAATGTAAAGCATTGCAAATAAATCCTATTGCATCGTGCACAGCATGAATGCAATAGTGTAAGCTGTAGGCAGACATAGGCCGGCCTATATTCAACAAATCGGACACAAATTACTTGCCAAATACCGTAGTGATAAAAAAACAGCCTGGAGTCAAATTAAGAATATGTTAGTTCTGAAATCTTACCATTGTAACAGACATTATTGCCAACCAACCATAGCCACCCATGTCATTATCAAAGGAAAGTTTGCTACATGGAAAACGTGCCAGATCCACTCACCTCACATCAGGAAATGATCTCCGGTGTCATAGCACATAAGTTAGTATACCTCTTCATTTAAATACACAGGATGGTACGAAAATTGACTTCAATCACGCACAAACTACAGTACTTTCAGTATGGCCAGTCATAAACATCAAGCTATGACAGATAGGCCCCAACTCAACTAGTAAAAGCAAGACCCATGCTATGCTATGGTGGTATTAAATCTAGAATTCGTTCCAGGGAACACATTTGTAATAATGAAGTTAATTTCATGGTTTAGCGTGCAACAGCAACAGTGCTTCAAATCCACTTCTAAAGTGGTTAAGTACCATCCGATGCTACAATTTGCAATATATTGATCAACCAGACTTGTGTGATCATGTTAGTCAAAGCTAGATGGATAGTCTAGTGAATGGAAGATCAATAAAATCATTCTGGACTTCAACACTAACAGACAATGCACAAACAGATACATCACCCCTTCTGATCAATTTATTATTATTACAAGGAACATTAAGACTATTGGAGAATGTTCCCAAAATATTGTAAAATAATTGGATAGCAACCTCCTCTCAGCTTGACAAGTACTGATGATCACAGTTGTCAAGGGATATTTGAACAGTGTAACCCATTTTGCAAAATGGATTCTTTTCTATACAATAATATGACTTAGACTGTTAATTCCCAACTCCTGGGTGATACCAGCAGGTCAGCCCAGTCCATGCCTATTTATATTGATCTATTGTTGCAGTAATTTATAATTGAAGGCCCAAGACTACATTTTTCCCCTCTCAATAATACTGGCAAAATGCTACACAACACCATTAGAGAATAGCAGCATGTGTTTTAAAAATCTATAAACCATTGCAAAACAATTATCTATGTAAAAATAAGAAGCAATGCTAAGTAGGCTAATCACCCACTCTCATGCAGTGCAAGTGAAAACAGACTATTGAAGTACTCAGACAAAGCAGCAGCACTTACTGAACAGATTCGTGGATAGGAAACAAGAATATTTGTCAGACAGTATTTGAGATCAAAAGAGGAAATATAACGAATTCTGTCAGGAGATACATAGTTTTAGCAAATTGAAGCGGAAATATAGAAGTCTACGCCACCGTTTTATATCTGATGGACTTTAAAGAATTACAAAAGAGACTTTCTGAGAGAAAATGTAGCAGGCCTAGCCGCCTAGACTACAGTAGGAAAAATTGGAAGCTATTTGTTACCATACCATACTCTGTCTTTACAAACTTTTCAGATTTGGCAAATCTCAGAGATAAGTCTGTAAACGCAGCTTTACTTACATGATTCTATCTGTAGTGGCAAGTCTGAGAAAAAAATCAAAGTTTACAGACATTACTTTTGCTAAAGAAGACAAAGTGCTCACATATTGAACAAAGTAACATTAGAAAGCAGGGCTGGGCAAGATGCAGTATCTGATTGATTCGATTCTGAATCTAGTAGTAAGCTTCGAGTATCACTAATTTTTTAGGAAAGTTCAAAAAGTATCCTGGATGCGACCGCAAGGAATATAATGCCAGTTCTACACCACATAAAGAATGTTTGCTATTATTTCATTGCACTTTTTAAAATTTAGGGTGATTCTTTTTCAACATGTCAAAAAAGTCAAAATTTTAGTGTTAGGTCAAAAAATTGTCAAAATTGCTTACAAAGTCAAAATTCTTCTGTAACATGCATTTCGTTTGTATCGTAGATGTTTGCACTGTCTGCGAATTTTTCATTTGACATTTTGTAGCCTACTTTATAGGCCTGCCATTGTAGACGACTCATTGTCTGCTCATTGTATATCATTAACGGTCAAATGAAACAAATACGTTGACAAAATCTTAAGCTCAACGTACCGCAATATCCTAACTGAAGCAAGACTGCGTGGCCATTGCATGGTTCTTATATTACGAAGCGCAGTCTGAAAAATTGTGATGTAAACACATTATCAGAATGGAGCAACACGGTGTGTCACCAACTTCAGTGTTGTCAGCCAACAACTGCAACCGTCGAACGTTCTTTCTCCTTTCTTGGCAAGCTACTTAGTAAGGACAGACACTTGCTACCCGGGAATGTAGGAAAGAATCTTTCATAGTACCACAACAAATTTTAATTATTTCAACCATAATGCGTGATGTAACTACTGGAATCCTTCATAGGTCCACATTTAGTTAAAATGCAGTTCTTTCATGTAAAAAACGGTCAGTGTTTAAGTCCAAAGGATTCACTCAGGCCAAACTACTACGTGAGGACAGACAGTTCCAAACAAAAATGAAGATAAGTAGTAGCCAATTCCAACATTATGTGCGAAAACATGTAGTTTATACATGAGGGGAAAATTTTGTCAAAATTAATTTTTTATGATAAAAAATGTCAAAATTTTGATTGTTCCTGTCAAAATCTTGTTTTTAGGTAAAAAAATCGCCCTATTGATCACGACTTCACAGATATGTCATTTCCACTAACATGTGTGGATTTGTGCTACATATTTCGTAAGCTGCCGTGATTCCACCGTGGAAAATAGTAACGAAAATATAATTCTAGTTGATAAATTAACTCTTAGTGGGAAGAACTAAGAAGAGTCTAATTTCAGTACTCAAACTACTCGACTCGAATCATTAGAGTTAATACTCGATTCAGATTTGAGTGCTCAAAGCATGTTGCCTAGCCCTGCTAGTAAACATTTATCCCACTTCACACAGTATCACCTCAATTTCAAATTGACATACAGCAACAAAGGCAAGCTAAATAAAACACCCAACACTCCAAAGGACTTGAACCCGAAATGTTTCAGCAAAAGCCCACCCGCAACAGGTCCCACAATACGAATTAGAGAATTCACGGCCATACTTATTCCCAGCATTGTGCCTGTATCTTGAAACGATACACTTTTGGTTAGCATCCCGTTCATGACTGTCGAGAAAACAGCCCCCGCCACCACCATTGGAAATAATGATACACAAAACGTTATCACCTCATACACGACCGTGACCATCATAATATAAGAGAGACATATCACAAAAATTGCACCTTTCAAAATGTTCCACTCGTCAAAACCCATTTTCGTAATCTTACCAACAATTATTCCTTGACTCAACATCGATATAATACCAACATATGATAACACAAATCCATTGCCTTCTGCGGAAAGATTAAAGTGATTCAACGCCAACACTCCAAACATACTGTGCAGTACGCCGATCGGTATTCCTGATATCGATTTCACAATCAACAAGGCTTTAACACGCGAATTTTGCGACAACAGTTTCAGAATATGCGCAATATCGAATATATTATGAGCAGCATTTTTCATGTCGGCAGTGTTTGATTTACCATGTAGAGGGTCTTTCACAATTTTCGGCAAAAAGAAATACACCAAAGTGAAAGCTAGTACAGAGCCTGCGGCTGATACAAATGGAGCTGCCTGCTCGCCTGCGTACTTGATAGTTTGGCCTCCGATTAAAGGTCCTACTACCATACCAATTCCGTACGACACGCCTAACTTACCAAGCTGCGCTGATCGCGAATTAGCGTCAGAAATATCAGTAATTATCATCTGCGCTCCTTGCATTGCGTGCATACAAAGAGACGGTAATCGCGATAAAAACAACATGAAGATTGTGTGCGCAAAGCCAAGAATCGTATATGACAGTATTGAAGACAAAAACGCCAATAAAATTGCATATTTGCTCCCGTACAAGTCCCCGAATCTTCCGAAGATAGGTCCTCCAAGTAATTGCACAGCGGCAAACGTGGTTTGTAAGTATCCAAAAGTGACAGGGTCAACCTGCAGTTGCTTTGTCAAGTAAGGCAAAGTCCCAATTTGTACCCAAAAACATGTCGCGTAAAGCACAACGCTCACATGCGTCACAATGAGAACAATCTTATTGTCACCGACAGCCGCCATTTGAGAAGCACAAAAGTCAAACAGTATCACGATGCATGATATGGAATATTGTATGATTGTTAGCAATAGGATATCTGAAAGTAATGAATTGAGTTAAGTACCTATGTTCATATAAATGTATAACCAAGAAATAAACAGTGTATTGTGCAGGCCTATTATCTCTAACTATAGTACATTGATATTTTGATGTCTCTACACATTGGAATATTCGAAATCTGATATCGGTGACGTCATATTCGGTGATACGATTGTTGATATCCAATGTTCCCTTCAATTCTCTACTAGTCGCTGATGATTATCCTGACAAGTCTCAGCCGAGAGTATTCGAGTTTATTTCAGTATGAACATGTTTTTCTATTGTATATTGAAGTCCTGTGCCTTCATAACTCTCTTCAGATCAAAAAGTTGTCGGTAACTAACTAAATTAATAAAGCATCACTAGTCGTTTTGAGTTTCACCTCATTTCTTTTTATCCAGTGTGCCTGCCTCATATTTACATCACACAGGCTTAGGTCAGTGTCGGGTGTCTGATTTCAAAGACTACTGCACGTTGTTTCGACACCTTCCTATACTTTCCTTGAATCGCAGTCTTGTGATGTTTTGATAAGACGAAATTATTAATAAACTGATACTGATACTGGCTAGAGGTTAGTAAGATTCGCGACGACTGATGCTCGCTATGCAGCTGCAGCCGATCAGCCCAGTTATGCAAGCGAGTTAAAATAAACTGCTGCATTCATGATCGCCCACTAGCGGTAATTATACTTTCCAGCGTTGATGAATCGTAAATTGTAGGCATCATCATCATCATTGGTTTATTAGCAATTTTATCAGTTCAATACACCACAAAAATGCGATACAATGAAAAGACAGGAAGATGTCGAAGCGACAAGGAGTAGTCTATGGAATCTGACACCCACCTTGGCCTAGGCGATGTAAAGAGGAGGCATGCACACTGAATGAAAGTAAAGAAGATAGTATAGAAGAAGAATGCGACAAGAAATAGGGCGGCATGTCATGGGAAGCGATATCGATAGGTCAGTCGTGGTCCGGTAATCTTGAGGATGGACTGTATTTATTTAGTAGTAATTGCTTGTATTTCGACTTGAATGTGGACATGCTCGTCGACTGTCGGATGGCCGGCGGGATACTGTTCCACACATCAGGTCNGGCATATTTGATNGAGCGATGATCTTTTCGGTCNATCATATGATATTTGGACGACGTGGACGCGCGTGTGTTGTACTTGTGCNCTTTTGATTCNGAGGTNAAGAAGTNNTTGAAATATTCNGGGCAACGACCGCANTGNAACTGATACATAAACTTNGCGATTTCTAGTTTCCGCATATCTTCTATGTTTAGGACGCCNAATCTCTTCAGCAGCGACTTNTTGGATGGGCAGCCANNCCCCTTTGGGGCCCTAGCTATGATTCGGAGNACTTTATGCTGTAGTTTTCTGCAGTGGCNTGAGTGCAGTTTTACTGGCAGCCCCCCAACAGAGGATGCCATNATGTAACTTCGATTGGATTAAGGATTTNAAGAGTATCAGAAGAACCCGTGCATTTATATTCTCATTCGTTCCATCATCATAATCATCATTGGTTTATTAGCAATTTTATCAGCTCCATACACCACAAAAATGAGATACAATGAAAAGATTGGAAGGTGTCGAATTGACTTGGAGTAGTCTATGGAATCAGGCACCCACCATGGCCTAGGCGATGTAAAGAGGAGGCATGCACACTGCACAGTGCACAGTGCACGCTGGATGAAAAGTAAAAGAAGATAGCATAGAAAAAAGAAAGCCACAAGAAATGGGGCGGCATGTCAGGGAAAGCAAGATCGATAGTTCAGTCAGATCCGGTAATCTGGAGGAAGGACTAGTATTTAGGAAGGGATTCCTGGAGTTCACCTTATCCGCAACACGTCTGAGTTGCAGCGATGCAATATACCACTATATACGCTTCTCGCCTGTCCGGGTACTCGAGCACGATAGCACGATGTGACATATCGACTTCGTTACCGATAGATATGCCGCATTCATTTCCACCGTTTCCCTTTTACAGTGTCCGCAACAAATCTTTACATTTAGTCGGCAAAAAACTACTTTACAACCAAAATCTGCAGAAGCTCGTATAGCATAGCAGTATAGCTTCATTGTTTGTAACAGAAGCGCCGCGTCATGGCTACACCTCACTGCATATAAGGCCACAGATCTGTGTGCGGTCTGCTAATTTGCATCTTCATGAATAGGGGGTCTCTGATGTCGCATTATATTGTTCATTTTCACAAAATTTCAATAACTTTAGAAATCCATTCAAAAACTAGAATGGTTTGAAAGAAGGTCAAAATGGAAGAAAAGCATCAAGTCCCGAGCCGTGTTGCAGAGGAGGTGGTTCTTCAGCCGAGGTCGACTGCAAAAAGGGGGTCTCCTTGGGGTCCTACTATCCGATCTGCGTTATCTTGGGTCGTGTTGAAAGTCGGTAGTTCAGGATATATGTATCCAAACCTTTTTCGGAAGTTTTCAAGATGTTTTTCTCCACACCTATAGCTCTGTGTGGTCAATTATGGTATATCAGATATGACGTCAGAAAACGTACGTCATTGCATCGGTTCACATGACAAAATAACTGCTGACCAGTATATTATTATTTACATCACGACTTATTGACAAACGCGTCATGTGCGACTGTTGACGAGTTTTCAAGCTAGGACTATGTTTGCATAAGATCACCCAAAACAAATATGTAATATTGCAAGCATGTTTGCGAAGGTGGTTGTGGAGATATTTAGCAACGCATTTCTATTGTAGAGACAACTTGATTGGGCGAATGGTCAAACCACGAAAGTTTCAGATTATCTTACACGATGAGAAAGAGGTGTATGCCCCAGGTGATGATGTCACAGGGCATTTGGAGTTACAACTTGACGAAGAAATGTTTATAAAAGGTATGATATAGGTCGTACACCTTAAATACTACCGTTAAAAGGCTGTCTGAGCGGTTTTCTACCTAGTATGCGGCGAAGTGATGAATATTATGTAATAAGTTACTCTGATGTCCCTTTTCATAGTGATACACTCGCAATCATGCCCCACAAATCATGCTATGTAAGTATAAAATTCAGGGAAATAAAACAATTAATAAGGTCCGAAACGATAAGGACCGTCTTATATGTGTTTTTTCCATCGCAGAAATAACAGTCCTCTTATAACGACATGATTTTTGTAAGTATAATATCATTTAAAGTTTTGTGTATGGGCTGTGGAGTCGGTAAATTTTACCACAGACTCCGACTCCGACACACATTTCCAATATACCGACTCCTGAGTCTTTAAACGTA
>ATSW01006824.1:0-10242 GCA_000444245.1 Botryllus schlosseri
TTCCAAGCCGGCTTGTTGTTCTTGTCGATCAAAATAGAATCGTCTTCTGTTTATATAAACAAGAAAAGCTGTTTACGGGAATGTGTGGTGCAGCTTTTAGACTTCCTTTCACGTTGACGTACAATTCCCCACCAGAGTGTAAGCTATCAACACGATGTCCCAAGAGAACAGCAAGTAATGCGATAAGTTCAACCTACACCTAAAATATTTTTATTTCCTGGTGTTTCGTAGTAGAAATGAGGTAAATATAGCAACGTTTGGTGCCGTATAGTTTATTTGCTTTCGACGTTTTCTGGTGACATTGGTAATGTAATATACCTTTTGAGATCAGATTCCACACGATTGGGCAATGCGCGTGACGTGTTGCCGGTATAGATTCCTTGGCCAATGACCATTGACCATACACTTAGATCGAGACCGAATGAATTGCAAACTGTGGATAAGTTTGCGATGAAGACTGATAGCTAGATCGTTTGGCAGTTTTGTGACATATAGACGGTGAATTATTCATGCTTAGGTAATGCGACCAACACCGAAATGATAGGAACAACTCAGTTGAGACTCTGAACATTTACGTTCTCAAACCGAATCTTTCGCTATATGTTTTATTCCCGATGTGGCGCCGTGGAAAATGTTTGACAAGCTCTTATATGAACAATATAATGTCATTAATTAAAGAATAGTGAGAAATATTACTGAGACGGCCAGGATTTCCACAACCAACTATAAATCGCGCACAGCGTTGCCTTCATTTGACTAAGTCCGATTAAAATATACTTCGATTCCAGTAAATTACATTAAAAGCACAACAATGTCAACATGATAAATTCATATGCTTACGGAGTGCATCATGATTGAAGCATCCTTGATTGGGGCCAGATATAATATACCTGTCGCTGTTCCTACCTTACCCGCGAAGACTTTTCCCAAACATACATTTCGTTCCTGTAATTATCGAATGGAGAAGAATGATTGGCTAAGATGGAAGGTTGCAATTTTGCCAATCACCCTATACGCCAAACCCAACTAAGTGACTGCTTGAGGCTAAAGTATCATTTGCGTCGCCACAAATACAGGCCTTCCATCTCGTAATGGGGCGCACAAAGCTCGGCTCAATGGATTGTTGCAACGAAGTTCGCAGAACCTGTCAATTATATGTTTACTCCCAAAAGGAGTGTCAATATCAATCAAAATAGGAAACAATATATCCATTGCATAGCAAACTTTCGATCGCTTTAATAGAGGAAGGGATATACATAACTATTTGCATCCCTGAATAGAGGTAAGCAAAGCGTTCGGCAAACGATACAGTAAGTGTTCACATGATATAGATATAGGGATCTTAAAATTTCCTACGTCAAGCCTTAGTCAAGATCGGGCCTTGTCAAGAAATTATTATT
Organism: Botryllus schlosseri; assembly: GCA_000444245.1. NCBI lineage: Eukaryota > Metazoa > Chordata > Ascidiacea > Stolidobranchia > Styelidae > Botryllus > Botryllus schlosseri. The sequence goes on from ATSW01006824.1 coordinate 1,401, forward strand.
GATTATGCGTAAGAATTCACAACGGCCACTTTCAGACATTTGGAGAGGAATGTTGACATGTTTCCATGTTGCATACGACATCGAGATAAAAGGCGCACTCGTAACTGACTCCACGCGAGCGTACGTCGTGCGCAACATTGCTGAATGCTACACAAGACTAGCATTGTCAACCAACCGCAGATGAATGAATAACCTAACATAATTATTCTCTATAACAGGGTAAACGGAGGTTGTGTGAGGTTATGTAAACTATCCGCGCGTATTTACGGAATGCGCGTGGTGTATTATTGTTAGTACAACGGGATATATTACCAAACCGCTGGATAAATATATTATCTTTTATCACTGAGGTAAACGTTTTTAGAAGCAAGTCGCACTTGAAATTCCAAATCCTTGACGGCAGCTTCACCAGCCCGTGGCACATGGAGCGTGCGTTCCATGAAATCCGCTAATCCTAAATACCATTGCGTTGGTCTGATGCGATCAATCGCTGGCTGCGAATTCGTCGTAGGGGTGACCGCGTTGGTACGATGGAATTGCAAGGATAGCAGTCGAGTGATACTGGACTTAATACGGTACTAAAATAGTTACGCCATCTTTTCGGATATACTGAGCATAAAGCAGATCGTCAGGTTCTTTACAGATGTAATACAGTGTTCAACTCGTAATCATTACAACGCAATGTGGTGACAAATCATCACGGCAACACTACACCCAATGAAAACTCTAAACATGTTGTCTTTTTTACACACGTGACGCTGTCTTTTGTGTTGACAATAACGGGAAAAATTGTGCAATGATAGATACGAGAAACACTTTACAGATTATTGGATGCTCCTGCTGGACAAGTCTAGCGACTATCGCGGTTATATGTATAGTGACTGGGCTGGTTGGGAACAGATGCGGACCATATCTCATTTTTACCCTTTTGGTGCACTGCGAAATTGCCCAATTGATCTCACTGTAGATGGCGCTGATCGCACGAAGTATACTATAGCAACCTGTCGCTATATATTTACTGAGACCTAATTCCGGGATCAACATTGATCAATCCAAATCCCCCTCTCCTGAAGTTGATATTTGCCGTATGTCCAGTATAGTCAAAGGCGCCCAATTGATATCCGTCATGTATGTAATCAAATATGTATCTCTACTTGCAGTATTTACTCTTAGATATTTACTTTCAACAATTTTTAAATTCTTGTTATAGATAGAAATTACATTCTAGAATAAGATGGTTTTGCTAGGGTTACCACAATTGGATATCCTGAAAAGAGGACACTTTTTACAAGTCACAAAATTTAGGTTACCGGACTAGAAAGCGGGTGATTTGAATATTTCTTCTGTTGAATAATAAAAAAGGGGTTCTATACCAATACCGAGAATGCCATTACCGCGAATGGACATTACCGAGAACGAACATTACCGAGATTGATCATTACCGAGAATGGACACCACCGAGAATGGACATTACCGAGAATGGTCAATGCCAAGAATCTAACGTACTGAGACGGAAGTTGTCAAGAAATTTATATCTGAGAATCGACACCGAATTAGCAACGCCGTGATGTACAATGTACATACACAGTGCCTGTACGTATGCATAACATTCCTGCATTGCATATGCATATATTACATTCTGGAGTCCATTCTCGGTGGTGTTCATACTCGGTAATGGTTTTTCACATTATCAGGTAGTTGACTAAAAAAAAGGTCAACTTTCCGGACCAGCTCCCGAAATACCCGCCACAGCGTTACTTCTGTGTTCCTTTGCGGTATTCCAGTCGAATTTGACCGTACATTTGACCAAAAATCTCAAAAAGAGGACATTTGGGCGTCCTCCTAGGACACTTTCAAAAAAGTCAAAAAAGAGGACAAATCCTATTCAAGGAGGACGTATGGTAGCCCTATACTATTCGCCGTTATGCGTTCGTCACGAAAATGCACATTAAAAGTATTGCTACATAATGAAAAATTAAGCCCACTGGCGTTGTTGAAACCTACTTTTTATACCACTTGATTATGCTATCTCTTATCCTATTCATATTTGAAGAGGTTTTAGTATCTCCTAAAAATCGCCACTTCTGTTTCCATCCGAGTAACTTTTCTAGGGTGCTTTTACGTCTACTTGAGTAACATCAGTGATTGTTTATACCTCTTCTATTGCTTGGGTGCAGCACCGTAACTGCCGCACCCCAAACCCCCCAATTGGGGGGGCCCGAGCTCGAAGGGGGCCCCAAAATTATTTCGTGAATTAGCATAAATCATAGAGTATTCTTTGAAAATTTATGCAATTTTTTCAAAATTTTTTCGCGCTTGGCGCGAATTCAAGTAGCCATTTATCTATATTATTGGGTATTGGGCCATTACCGCGCCACGACCCACCAAGACATACAATCAAGTTTTAGGCCATATAACATGCGACTCCAAGAAGTGTGCCAGAACGATCGGCAGCGAGAAAAGCTTGGCCGAAAAGGTCTATGCCATTATGCAGACCGAAGACTTCGTTATCTATACAAAATACATATAGGTTTAATTGTCCATAGACGCCTAAATGATTGGCGCCGAATGTTCCTGTCTTTGCAATCTGAACCTCACAAGACAAATACCATCCCGCCGGGAAAATTTTTATGCCAGTGAAGAAATACCAATTTGAAATCGTGTGCTGCGTCTCTTAGCTTAGAAGCCTTCGTTTGGACGATTCTATATTTTTTGATATAGCAGACTGGAATTCACGAAATAACATCATGTAACGAAGTCATATCAACGGGTCCGCCCGCCCGAAGATGTTTAATCATTATTTACGGGCCCTACCGTTTTCAAGACACTTCTCTCAGCTCTACTGGTAAATCTAATTACGTGAGTAGAGAGGACAATAAATTGATAGCATAATATATAGGTAATCGCCGATCTGATTAACCGATTTTATCATAAATTATCGGAAATTTTCGCGCTTCGCGCTGGCTCACAATACAGTACAGATAATTTCGTGACAAACGCGAACAAAGTGATGGGGGGGTCGTTTTATCACCCTATGGGAGCCCAAGACCCACGTTTTTTGGGGGCCTGACGAGGTGCTGTTTCGTTGCTACCAACGGGTATACCGTATACGCCCAAAGATGTTTAATTATTATTGAGAGGTCCTACCTTTTCAAACACACCTCACTCAGCTCTACCGGCAAATCTGATTACGTGAGCAGAGAGAAGATAAAAATTGATAACAATTTATGCAATTCTCGATCGTACTGACCGATGAAATTATGAATTCTTGAAATTTTCCGCGCTTCGCGCGATTAGGCTACAAAAGCTGACCCAATAAACAAAATCCCATGAATATGATGAATAACGGTAAAAGTTGATCGCCGGAGGGGGGTCTGGGGGGCGAAGCCCCCCAGAAGTTCGGCCTATAATCCTATTGGGGGCCCAAAACCTAAGTTTTGGGGGGGCTTGACGAAGTGCTGTTACGGCCCTGCTTGGGTGAATGTACTTTTATAGCACTTGCACATGATGCATACAGCCTCTAGCAAAACGTTCATCGACACAGTTCAATGTGTTAATTCTAAAACCTTTTGTATTATGTATGTGGCATTATTATGTATACTTGTATACATACCGAATAAGCATCGTATGTTCCTGAAATCGGGTCAGCCCAAACGGCTGCATCGTTACGTTTCATGCATTTGTCGATAAACATACAAGTACAATTTGAAACGCATTTTTACCGCTTTTCACGGTCAAATTGAAACCGATTCGGGAATCCATCGGCGACAGACCCGACATCGATTTAACAACTTTGCTTAGGCTACTTAGACGGGCGTGTGAAATTTCACCTTTGCGGAATGCCATTTTTGCAAAGTCGCACTCCTAATTCTCTTCATCTGTTTGTTGGCTAAGCAGGATTGTCTTTCCAGTGGCGTGCGTTTAACCTTATCGTTGTCCTGCAATTATAATCCCATAGCATGCTCTTCGTTTTGTGGTAATTTAATCCAGCCCTCCACCCAGATTGGAATCTGCCGGCTTCTGCCGATCATTGCTCCGTCTTTTCACGAGCATATCGTAAGTGATCGAATGCATTGTATATCATTGATGAGTTCAATAACGGTGGAGTATACTGAAATCCTCATATTCGATTAGCATCGATGTGGGTGAGGTGTAGAAGCTATGAAAGCTTGTTGAAGTCTAGAAATCAATCGATCGTGTTGGCGTGCGAGATGAATGAAATACGCCAGGGAATTTTATTACAAATAAAATGGGTAAATGTGCTTCGATAACGAGTGCCGTCCTTAGTCAAGACAAGACCGCCGCACTAACCGATAAAACTTTATTTCAAAGTACAGAGGGGACTCGAAGCTACAATAAGTCATTACTTTTGTTGCAGCCAATAACTGATTAGTGATTACCCAAACCGCAACTGAGCGAGAGAGTGATATCCTGCCACTGCCACCATGCGACGCCAATATCAGTCAGTTCACCGGAGCTACCGTTTATTCTCCCTACAAATTTTTCTCGATTCCTCGCGAATAATATGAAGAAAAAATTACTACACAAGCATGTTATATTGAGAATCATGTTTGGTGTTCAACATTCACTGTATTTTTCTCAATGCATTTGTGCAATATTGAGGTGCAAGTTAGAATCTGCCTATACCGCTGTTACATCGTCAAGTTCATTGGTACTTTAGTAGGCTGCTATAGCAGGGATTAAGCGAGATTTATTACAGCGGGCCAGAAAATAATAGCAGGTCTGTAGCGGGCCGAACAGAATCGTTCTAACTGCGGAGTGCGGACACGTAAAATGGCTTGGGAAACACCAATTCTGCTCAACATTCCATTCATGGTAAACGTAGAGTGGGACTGATCTATTAAATTCTGCTGAGTATATGCCCACATAATGATCTATTCGCTATTTCAATCGATTCTCCTTGCGAAATATTTATATAGGCCTACCTTGTCAATACACAGTACATGCACGATGCTGTATATACCCATTTAATTTTTTATGGGGGTTCCAATATTCGTTCAAGCTATTTCGCGATGTTTTCATTTGTACATGCATGGTAACGGATTGATAATTCAAGACATTAAATCAAATTCAACTGCGAGGAACCAGTTTACAAAAGATCATTGGGAATTGAACAATACGTTTAATATCAAAACGGAAATAATCATTTTCAACGGAACAATATATGTATGACCGACACGTTGCTGAGCGAGTGGTGCATCGGGTTAAAACTGCGTCGGAGCAGCAACGGTCGATTATGTGTTGGAGATTCATATTAACACCTCACCGCTGCCTAATCTGCGTCCGTAACTTTCGAACAATCCTAGATCGATAGTGGGCCGAGCCACTATTAGGACGAATCGGGAACGCCGAAATAAGGAGAATAAAAGACTTCAATGAAAAGAAACAGGTAAAGTCTAATGAGATATTGCAAAGTGTGTTATGATATATATCGTTACACTTATCTGCCTACCTACACACAATCACACATATGACCTGGCGATTTTTTTACCTAAAAAACGGAAGATTTGTACCTGAAAATGGAAATTTTCACATTTTTTGACGTTAAAAACTTAATTTTGACAAAATTTTTCTCATGTGTATGTAAATTAGGCTTTTCCGCACATAATGTTAGAATTGTACTACTTTTCTTCGTTGCTGGTTGGAACTGTCTGTCCTTACGATGTAGTTTGACCCGAAAAAAACCTTTTGACTTGAAAACTGACAAATTTTTACATGAAAAACTATATTTTAACGAAACTGGACCTATGCAGAATTCCAGTAGTTACATCACGCATTGTCGCAGAAATAATTAAAAGTTGTTGTAGTACTACAGAAGATACTTTCCTACATTCTCGGGTAGCAAGTGTCTGTCCTTAACTCCTTACTGAGTATAGCTTGTCAAGAATGGTGAAAGAACGGTCAACAGCAGCAGCTGTTGGCTGGCAGCACTGAAGTTGTGCGTTCACTGCTGGTAACACACCGTGTTGCTTCATTTTGATAATGGTGTCTACAGCACAATTTTTCATCATTCGCTTCTTGATATAAGAACCAATGCCCACGCAGTCTTGCTTCAGTTAGTCAACCTATTTGTTTCATTTGAACGTTTATGAAGGCTACGAGATGTCAAATGTCAAATGATAAGTTCCCGACAGTGCAAACATCTACGATACAAACGAAATACAGGTTGCAAAAGAATTTTGACTTTGTAAACAATTTTAACAATTCTTTGACCTAACGCTACAATTTTGACAAAATTTCGAAGGGAGTCGAAGGCGATTTCAGTTCAATTTAGTTCAGGGGGGAGGCAAGTGGCGCAGTGTGAAAATCGACTGCGCTGCGACACCAATGGTAGTTGGTTCGAACCCTTGTTCGGGCTAGTCTCTAGGTGTCGAAGGTTTATCAGGGCTCCTCATGTACTAACAGTGTCTTGAAAAAGCCCAGAAACACAGTAAGCCACGCTGGAAAAAGTCGGCATCCGAGACCCGAAGTTGAATGCATGGGAGAGTGAAATGAAGAGAGAAGAGTGAAATGAAAGTGAACAATGGCGAAGCGCTTGAAGAAAGATGCAAATGTCAACGATACTGAAATATACAAGACAGACAATGACACTTATCTGTATAATATCCATGTCGTGATGCACAGGCGTAACAAGGCTATAAGTGTCACTGAAATGCCCTGAATTGATAATAATATTAGTTTAGTTCAGTGTAGGCTACTTATAAATCATCATTTAAAAACACCATAAGATATCGAATGAATAAAAAGACCGGGAAGAAGTCGAAAAAAGTAGTCGTGACCTATCATAACTTATCGTACCAGGGGTTCCTAATTTTTTTACGCCATAGTCCCCAATGAAAATTTTGAAAAATAAATGTCGCCCCTATTTTTTCAACCATGGCCCCTAAGGTTGGGAACCCGTGGTATAAATAATGACTCACGTGTAAATATAATGTGTAACATAGCCAAGGCTCCTATATAGCTGTCGCGATACTCACGAGGTCTGAAAGGGTCAAATGTATTTACAGGTGTCTTTTGCAATTTATAGCCCATCATTATTCCATCAATTATCATGTTATAAAGGTCCTATCCATGGAATACTGTTAAAAACAACGTGTGGCTTCATGTGTTTATTTAGCAGACATTTTGAGAGTGCCAAGCCTTCCCATGATATTGATTGATACGCATCGAGCCAATATGCGTCGTGCGTGTATACAGCTCTCGGTTCTAAATAATCTCTAAATTAGGCACCTCGAAACGATTTATTACTTGGAGTACACAGTGAGTACATACCCTTCATCGCAAACTTGACTGGTTTCTTGCAAGAAATAAATCCATCGACATGTGCGTAGGCCTATTGGTAAATTCTTCATTACATATTGGGAAATCCTATTAAACTACTTCATTGGGGGACGGAGCCGCATGCGTCGGTATCGTCATATAGGTTACATATCTTACTTTTAGGATATGATATTATTGCTCCACACTGTGACGCCATGGAAATAAAATAACATTCAGAATGAACTTGCTAATGTCTTTTATTGAAACGTGCACCCATCCTTGACTTCAGTAGCAGCAAATATAGACCCACTGAGAAATTGTTTTGAATGAGCACAAACATCGCGCTTCAAACCAGAAAAGTATATGCAGGGCCGTAACACTGGTAACAGCACTTCGTCAGCCCCCCAAAAAACTTTGGTCTTGGGCCCCCCATTGGGTTATAGATCGAACTTCTGGGGGGCGAAGCGAAGCCCCCCAGACCCCCTCCGGCGATACACTTTTACCGCTAACATCATATTCATTGGGAATTTGTTTAGTCAATCAGCTTTTGTCGCCTAGGCGCACTTGGCGCAGAAAATTTCTAGAGTTCATGATTTCGTCGGTCAGTATGATCGGAAATTGCATATATTGTTATCAATTTTTATCTTCTCTCTGCTCACGTAATCAGATTTGCCGGTAGAGCGGAATGAGGTGTGTTTGAAAAGGTAGGACCACTCAATAATAATTAAACATCTTCGGGCGTATAACCGTTGGCAGGAACGAAACAGCACCTCGTCAGGCCCCCAAAAACGTGGGTCTTGGGCTCCCATAGGGTGATGAAACGACCCCCCCATCACGTTGTTCGCGTTTGTCACGAAATTATCTGTACTGTATTGTGAGCCAGCGCGAAAATTTTCGATAATTTATGATAAAATCGGTAAATCAGATCGGAGATTGCATATATATTATGCTGTCAATTTATTGTCCTCTCTTGCTCACGTAATTAGATTTACCGGTAGAGCTGAGTGAAGTGTCTTGAAAACGGGAGGGCCCGTTAATAATGATTAAACATCTTCGGGCGGGCGGACCCGTTGATATGACTTCGTTACATGATGTTATTTCGTGACTTCCCTTTTAGTGGTTTATTCAAATAAAGTAAATGTGCAGTACATAATAGACAATCAATAAATAGGCAAGCGGCTATTAGAGGCGGTATTGGTTTGGGTTTATGGCTGTTTGCTATTTGGTAGATGACGTTCATCTTTAGCAAAGAGTGGGTGTGGTCGCTAGCTATATGTTTGGAAATTTTCAGGGTTTGTTGTGACTGTGGGACGAAACCTATTGATGCGTGTCAATTGACTTCTGTTTTTGGGGTTTTTCCAAATTTTGCTTTGAACGAGGTCTATCCGCTTTTTGGGTGGTTGGTTGTAACTATTATTGCCTGACTCCAATTNATATTATGTTGCCGTATGGTTCTGATAATCATAGACTTTGTGGTGACTGGATGGTTGGGTGTCCTTTCTCCNAATTGATTTCCTGTTCGGAGGGGGTTGGGGAGGAGGGGTAGTAATTGGTGGTGAGG
>ATSW01006825.1:0-15742 GCA_000444245.1 Botryllus schlosseri
TCTCAAAGCACTGCCTTTTATCACCTTCACATTCCTGGAGCACGGCCTTGAATTGCTCCTCGAATCCACGGTGCTCCGCCGGTGTTTCGCCAAATTCTATTGTTTTGCCATCATAATGAGTAGACATTCGCCTTTTCAAATTCCGTCGATAGCTAGCGAGCATACGTGAAAAAATAAATTAAATCTTGTTTGCCTAAATTACACTGTGCTCTACAATATCACAGTGTAGATGCCCTACCGATCGTGTGGAGTATGGACTCTGATCTATCATGATTCGCATTTGGGACTGTGTGAACTGTTTGCCGAGTTTGCATCAGATACTACACAGGTAGGCCTAGGAACGTGATTAAGAAATTCAACCATAGAATGGATATCATTCGTTGTGACAATTCACTGAGCTCGTGTAATTTCAATTGAAGATGAAATCTTCAACGGCGTGGAATACCTACCTATGAATAATCTGGAAGGATATCTGACTGCACAGTCCCATTTCTTCAAGCCTTTGAAGGATCCACAACCGTTTATTGCCGTCCGTAACCCACAGATTATCATCGCCTCAGTACTGTCAACATGCTCCGATTTTTGACAGTTAACTCTTCAATCGAAATGTTACCACAGAGACACCGTCGGAACAAGTCAACGACATGAAGTCCAGAGGAGAGTCGAGGCGAACACGTTAATCGGGTGAAGCTGAACAGACGTGAGTTATATATGCATCATAATTGTCAACCTGCATGTGCAACTTATTGATAAACGGTTAACCCAAACTCATTGACGTTAGCGAAAGATGCGGGAAAATTCCCTATGAGTATGGTCATAATACACTTTTAACAGTAGAGACGCTTTGAAGCTTTCTGGCCAAAATGATAAACCAAATATCCTTGTTTTTCAGTGCCACAAAACAGTGTTGGGATCAAGTCCCTTCTTTCGAGTCACAAGTCATCTCGAGTCATTGTACATTTTGACTCGAGCGAGTCAAGTCAAGTCATAAGTCAAGTCAAATCAAGTTGTATTTTTAACGGGACATGATTGCACTTTGCTAACTGTTTTAAATACAGATGGGGTCCCCATTTATTCAGAATCTAGGGACGAATAAAGAGTTGATTATACACGCAAAAAGCGCAGTATGGCTCACGGATACGTAGAACTGCTAAACTACGCATTACGCAAATATAGCGGTATAGCTCCGACAGTTTATAATTATCTGCCAAAATAAAGTATAACATAAGAAACATCAGAAAGTTCAAAAAATGATATGTAGAATACCCTACCCACCTATACATATCCATACCCATGATATACAATTATAAACGTGAAGGATATTCGTTCGACTAAAATCATGCAAGAGTGTCGGTTAAGGTTTACCATAACTTAAGCTGTAAGCTCCGATCGCTGCGTTTATGATCAATTTATTTGTGATATAGAAAAGCACGCTCGGTAAACGCACAATAATTGAGTGATTGGCTAGCAATCCGAACTTATACAAGATAGAGCGATTTAGTCGACATCGATTACGTGATGACTTGAAACTGACTCGTAAATTTTGCTTCGAGTCACGACTCAATCTGCATTTCTGCAGCGTCGAGTCAAGTCAAGTCATTTTTGCAAAGTGACTCGAGCAAGTCAAGTCATACGAAAAAGGTGACCCGAGTCACCCCAACATTGCTACAAAATGAGAGTGTCTTCATCGTACCATAAAGAATGATACTGTTCAATGTTGTGATCCACAACTTCCCATGTCCGTTAGGCTATAAAATTATGTGCTGTTTGGTTTGGAGTAATGCATGTTAAAGTTAGGCACTCGGAGCAGTATTCCCTCTATTTTACCGAATTAAATTCGGTCTGAGCGTAGGTATATCACATATTTTCAGTTACTTTACTTACCACACGACAATGAACCAAAACCCACCACACACAGACACAGTCGTCAGAAGAGAGATAAATCGCTGTGTTCAATGATTGTAATTATAGCCGGACATGATAAGCGTACGTTGTTCTGTAAGTGTTTCTTAACCTGTGTGGACCACTGCAGTGGACCACTGTGAACCACCGTAGCATGCTGTATATGGATCGCAAATAGCGGTGTAGCGTTGTAGATTATTACATCGCTGAAATATTAGTGGATTGCAGATACGGTTACCAATGTCCTCCTTTAGGAGGATTTGTCCTCTCTTTTCAGGAAATCGAAAATGTCTTCCGATGACGCCTCAATGTCCTATTTTTTGGAAATTCGTCCTCCTTTATGGCTTTGACAGCCAGGGTATGGACAGGCTGAACTAAAGAAAAAACTCCATAAATAGCACGAAATCTGCAAGACGGACGTTCGAGCGGGTCATTCGGGAGTAGGAATGGAAAATGACATTTTTTCAGTCAACACCACAGCAGTACCGTTAAAAAGTGGGTAATGTGGGAGTCGAGTCGAAAAGATGACCTTTTTTTAGTCAACATAGCAACCACACAGTATTTCCAGAACATATCGAACGAATCGAAAAAAGAATCAGCAGTTTTCTAGTCCGGTTGTCTGAATTTTATGATTTGTAAAACGTATCCTCCTTCCCGGATTCCAAAGTATAGTTACAGATTACCTCGAAATTCATACAAATGAAATACTATGGACGTGCAGCCATACGTTATACGATCAATCAACCATTCACACAGCAAACAATCAGAAATTGACACGAAATGTTCTTCAACATTCAAATATATTTGCAATGGAATTAGAATCCGCGCAAAATATTTCCACAAAATCTACTCTGTAACAAAACTGTTGAACTGTGAAGGGAGAAGCTTGTTTATTTTTAATGCTCACCGTATATGAGAAGGTAACGCTTTGCCAAATACGGGAGGTACCGAGTGGCTATAACTCCTGCTGCTTCCTGCCATTGCTAGTAATCAAAATCAGAATATTTATAGAAACATTTACTATTCTTGCGTCACAATTAGGTAAATGGATGGCGTTTGTACCTTCAGCGCCACCCACGAATATCAAGCGAGGTTGCAGTAGCAGTGGATTTTAGATTCTATTTCAAGGCAAGATCAAGATGCACATACATTTTCGTGACATTCCTGAATCCAACTCCATCAACTCCATCCAAAACCGATGCATGGGAATTGAATATTATTGGAAATTCGATGTCCAACTCCCAATTGGAAATTAGCAGTGCAAATTCTCATTATGTTTGGGCCTATAGCTGCGAGTCAGTGTTTTGAAAAATGAACGTTAAGAAGAATAGTTTTCGCATTTACAAGACTACAGTGAAAACCTTCACCAGTGCCTTCGACTAAATCGACTCCCTCTCTCCACTTTATAACCGAGATTGATAGAACTGAGAAGATATAAAAACGCAAATTCACCCAGCAGCTGTGACTAACAGCAGCTGTGACTAACAGAACAATATCTACATTTCTCTTATCGCTTTTGCTAATATCGTATTATCGTATTTTCACTATTTTGTATATAGTTCTGTCGTATTACATATATAAGACTGTCAATAATTTCATAGGAGTTATAGCCCAGCTATGCTGATTTTAAACTTTTGTAACTGGACCTTTGCTAAAGATATTTCAGTACCACTGCTTTAGAGTATACCGATATATCACAAACAGATATTTAGAACGTTGCTGATTTTTATATAAGATTCAGGGCTGTAATGACTCGAGTCAGACTCGAGTCACGAGTTTTTGGTGACACGACTTGACTCCAGTCATTTTCTTAAAAATGAAAAATGACTCGATTCGACTCGAGTCAATTTGTGTATTGACTCGACTTGGACTGGAGTCATTGCGCATGACTCGGACCAAGTTATATGACTCGAGACTGGGTCTACCAAGACAGGCATTTCATTGTAATTTCGAAGAATAGTTATCACACTATTGTTATTTCGTCTATCGGTACGGGTACTGGAAAATTAGTATATTCTGGAAAATTAGTATATTATGAATGCGAAGCTATGGATATCACCGAGCAGAGCTGTAAAAAGGGGGTTTCACATGACATTATTTCGGAACTGATCAGTCAACCCAATGACCTGGACTCGGACTCGAGTCAAAACACCATGACTCAGACTCGACGCTTTAATCCGTGACTTGGACTCGGACTGACTCGGTGGTGAATTGAAAACGACTCGACTTGACTCGAGTCAAAACTATAAAAGTGAGATTGAGATTGACTTGTGACTCGGAACCTCATTACTTGGTTACAACCCTGATAAGATCCATAATTTAGGGTTACCATCAGTCCTCCTTTAGGAGGATTTGTACCCCTTTTCAGGAAATCGAAAATGTCCCCCGAGGACGCGCAAATGTCCTCATTTTTTATAATTCGTCCTCTTTTGTAGTTTTCAGAGGCAGGCGATTTTAGGCACAAACAAAAGACGCCATTAATGACGCCAAATGTAGCATCGGGACGTTCCAGCGGGTCTTTCAAGAATCGAGATGGAAAAATGACCTTTTTTCAGTCAACACCAGATGCATAATTTCCTGTAAAAATTTTCAAATTATCCGTTTTCTCGTCCGATATTTTAGATTTTTTGATTTGTAAAATGTGTCCTCTTTGCATTATCTTCAAATATAGTAACCCTACTTAATGGATATTTGGTGGCATGCTAAGATGGAACTATAGGAACAACATCAAGTCCGACCTGTAGCAATCATGGGTGTGATATGAAATTAGGTATTGCCGATGCATTACGTATAAGTATTTGACCGAACTATACAGAGGTAGTCAGTAACGAATTACTTCTACTTTTTCGAAGTACTCAAGTAGTTTTCCTCTACTTCTGGTACTTACTCAAGTAGATCTGATTTTCTCTACGTCTACTTCTACTTCGTAATATTTTGTGATCTACTTACTTACTTTTCGCTATTTACAGTTTGTCAAGTAGAAGTAGTTTAATCTCCCAATACGAAAGACCGCTTGATGAATTTCGGGGCTGTTTTCACGGAGTACCAACATTTAATATTCATAAAGTCAAGTAAAGCCCAGAAATTTTATTGCGCTTCGCGCACAGTAGTTATGGAGTGACAAATATGTTTTTTTACGAAAGTATCAGTGAATATAATTTAGGTGCCGGATTGCTATTTGGTTCCGCTCACACCTCATTGTCGCCCATGGTCCACCATAACGTTTGAAACTACCGTTTCGCAATCTAGCAATTACCTATCCTATCGTTATCTAGCAGCCCATGACGTGTCCTGCTAATCTGGAAAATCCGACTTTTGGGAACGTTACACCTGTTTTAGCAGATCACCTTTAAAGCTTCATGGACAAAAGATATGAAATATATTTTCTGCTTTTTAAAAGTGGTATTTCTATTTCACCTTCAATTCCGAGTATCATACTCAGAGTTCTAATTACTTTCAGTTCTTTTGTCTGCAGAACAGACATGTTGAAGCATAAAAGCAAGTGTAGTAATGCCTCTATTTTCCCAAAATAAAGCTACAATAAATATAAATTTTACGATCCACAATATTTGTTATTAACGTATAGTAATCGCGAAAACGGTTGAAACCGTATCCGATACAACTTCTCCGTATTGCTCTTCGCCTAAACTTGGGGCCTTATGATATGGGGTAGGGCGCCATTCCATGATATGAAGTACTTCTACTCGTACTTGAGTAGATTTTTTCGTCGCTACTTCTACTTCTACTTGAGTAGCTTTCTTGACTACTTTGACCACCTCTGGAACTATATACGCATTGACTCAATGCAATCATGTAATGTGTCATTGAGTCTAGACTTCCCTGTAATTGAACGGCCTTCCCGGATACTACGAACTTCTTTGAATGGCGGCCACGGCAAGGAACGCGCACGCGTACGACTCGCGAGGCAATCCACGTAGGTATACTTGCCTACGCAGACGACCTAGCCCTGCTTGCCACGAACACCGCATCGGCACAGCGTCTCATTAACCAGCCGCCGCCGCTCTTGTTGGCCTCCAGATCAACGCTAAGAAGACTGAGGTTCTGGCCATACCAGCTCTACCGGAGAACGCGACACCAATTCAACTGGGAGATATCGATCTCAAGTATGTAACGAGTTTTGTATACCTCGGTATTGACGTCGCTGACTCTGGAAAAGCGCTCAAGGCGAGGCGAGCAAAGGCNTGGGGCGCGGCAAGACGNCTACATAGCCTCTTCCATTCAAGTGCCTCAACCCAGCTCAAGACCCGNATCTTCCGTGCCACTGTCGAGCAGGTTCTTCTCTACGGAATAGANGCACTCACGCTGACAGANAAGCTGGCTAAGACNCTCAACGCNAACTACGANGCACTCCTCCGCTANGCACTCGGCATNCACCANCCGGAGCANATATCCACCAATGCTGTGCGCAAACTCACAAAAACAGTCACATGCCGTTTGCTGGCTGCTGAACGACGCTTACGCTTAATCGGTCATCTAGTGCGGCATCAAGACGATCAACCAGCCGCCGCCATCATCAACCACATTCCGACGGAGCCATGGCGCAGAGGTGGCTGGAATAGAACCACATGGCGCTCAACAATAGAGACCGAGCTAGCGCAACGCGGGCTATCGCTCGTAGGCGCCCACGACCGCCCACGCTGGAGGCGCTTAATAAGGGCCCAAAACTGATTATCTTGATGTTCATTTGTTTCCTGTTTTCTTTTGCCCTTTCATTTAATTGAAAGCCGATATATATATATATGTAATTGATGCCACAGAGCCACATACTTTTCGTCGCTTCGATCGGCGTGTAATGGCATTG
The DNA here is from genome assembly GCA_000444245.1 of Botryllus schlosseri. Classification (NCBI taxonomy): domain Eukaryota; kingdom Metazoa; phylum Chordata; class Ascidiacea; order Stolidobranchia; family Styelidae; genus Botryllus; species Botryllus schlosseri. Next base: position 6,725 of record ATSW01006825.1, read on the forward strand.
TAATGTACTGAAAGATGACAGAAGCTCCGAAAGTTTCCCCGCCCAATGTACGGAGCCCATGCAGCTGTTTTGTTTCAAACACGGATCTTCTAATTTAACCCAAAAGTCATTCTCAATATGACGAACAATAAGAATATGCCCATCGATATCGATTTCACCATCCACTATAATCTATTTCCGCAAAAACACTGAGGTGAATAACTATTAATATGACGCCGAACTGTCGTTGAAACGCAACCAGCGTACTAAAACTGTCAAGTGCTGGCAAGCGCTCAATTGAGGTCGCGGTTTTACAATGTGAGCTAATATATGTTTTTCAAGGAATTCAGGTATTTGCTAATCTGTGATTTTCATTCTGAGGATTTAACTTTTTCCGCATTCTGACGAAGACCGTGGTGCAACCATTCTTATTGGCACATGTGGCTTATTGACTGAAACTATGTCTGGTCGAGTCAGTACTTTCGCAGCGGACCCATGATCAATTGGGAAGATATTCATCTCATCTGCGTGTCACAATGACTTTAATTCAGCAGCATTACACATCCATCGTATCCTGGTGTGTAAGATTCTTCATAAAGTCCGTGTTCAAGATACAAGTTCGTATTACGTATGCTATACTTGTCTTGTAATGGAAAAGGAATTTTTCGTCGTATTATTGAGATGAGTGAGATTTCACTTAATTGGCTGTTTGGATTGTCGAAAACAGTTTCCCCCAAAGAACTCTGCGATGCTACCCCTTTAAAAATAATACACTGTTTGCATTTTTAGTTCACACACGGCGCGACCATTGAAACTTCTCAATACCTTTGATTTTCGTAGAACTGATTAAAGAGATCACGTTCAGAGGGCACGCGGAGAGTGTTCAAATTTGAGAATATATCCCGCCATCTTATCGTACTTACCGATGAAATATATATACATTGTGCGACCTATCGACTTAATGTGAAACCAACATGGTTTGTACTTGCTACAGCAATAGACAACGAAACTTTCAAGCACAAGTAAAATAAATATGTATTTATTGCTGTAATTAAATAAATCATTCTTGACAATATTCAAATCAAAGCAACTACTCAATATTATACAACGTATTTCAGTTTCAATGTCAATCTCAGAGATGTAATATGGACTCTAGCGCGTATTGTGTTAAGAAAGATGTCTTGACGGACGTCACAACAGCTTTCAATATCTGGTTGTAAAAATCATGTTTTGGACATGTCTACATGGATGATGCTTAGTTGGAGTGCGTGTTATCCTGCTGCATTTGCGCGGACCGCGATTCACACGAGGACGATAGAGGTGCCAAGATGACTCGTGCTGACCCGACACTATGTGCTACGTGTTGACATGGGATGACTCACGCAGATTAGTGGAGTCGATTTGGTGTGAGATCAAGTTACAATCCTGATAATAGGATAGCAGCGAAGGCCTAACCTAAATATTTACGCTAAAGCTCGTGACACATGCTCTTCTGACGACACCGCTATGCTGGAATACAGGAGGGCGATTATTACGCCACACTCGCTGCGAGTAAACTTCCGTGCATCAAGGATATGATGGACATTGGACATATACGTTTGTACACAAGGGAGACCTTCTCCTTCGAGAGATTATAATGTTGTGAAAGCCATCAAGAGAATCTATAATTATTTCAATGAATGTTTATGGCTACTCCGAAACCAAATTCATATCGCTCTTACATGTGTTTTCGTTGTAGATTTGTAGTCTGATGTCGGGGTTTTCGGTGTACTGTAGCCCATCAATCATCCATAGTTTATTCAAGTATTTTGATAGGCCTATAAATAATATACCATCCGTATTGATGTATTTTAAATTCGGATGCGTCGCGATCAGACAGTAAGGAATTTCTGGAGTGCTGAATATTATCAAAATCGTCAATTCGGCGAGGTGTTATGTTGTTTATTGTATACATAAAGACTGGCACAAGAGCCCCCGGGCAAGATCGCTGTTTTAGTAAATCCTTTATTGGAGACGAGCACTATGCAATGGGTGAAAACAAATCTACATATGGACCATGTTCTGTCGATAGTTTTAAGATTGTCTTCTGGGAATGAAGTATATTTGAAATTCATCTGAATGCTCACTGCTCGGTCACGTCAAAAGATTGACAATACGCTTGTGCGGTCTCGGTGTCTGAGAGAGTATAGCTAAACTTAACTTGTAAAACGTCTAATCGTTCATGACCTCAAGACAATGTAAGCTGCTTTGATATTTTGGGGAGATTACTCACGAAGTGCTGGAGTAAGCGGAAAATATATGTCTGGTCTCATAAAACCGAGAACCATGTGAGGATGGAAACATCATTTTTTTTCCTGGTGTGATGAACCCGATCTCTACTATACGTGATCAGATTAGAATATGTCTATAACGGTAAAACGACTGTGGATTATGAACGATCGGCGTTCGACCAGTTCCTACTGTACAAAATGCAATTTTCTTCATTTACGAGGAGTTACTGCGAAGACAAAAGTAATGAGGTGAGTGAATTTATCTATATCAGGGTCCTAAAATTCTTACAGACAAGTGCGACTTGGATGCGTGTCAGCCGTCTCAAATTACGACAGTTAAGTTGCCGGTATAGTATTAGCTTGCTAGAGCGGATCCTCTGTTATTAGCATTTAGCATTATATGTAATGTGCACTAGATATTTGAGTATATTAGTGATGTAGCAACATACTAAATAAGATTATTTCTCATGGTGCAGTGAGAATAACGAGTTTGATTCGTGTCAAGTTTTCCTCGTGAAAACACAAACAGGATGGCAAATTGACAGAACGATTTCGGCCCTGTGGGCGGCAAATGCTGAATATGATGTTATTAAATTGAACTGACGCTGTGAAATGAGTAGATTTCACAATTATTATGACAGAACAAAATTTTCATTGAGGCCAAACAATCTGATAACTCGGCGGAAATGAAAAATAATATGGAAAAACTGGAATTTCATGTCGATTATATGTCAGGTCACAGAGAATTAAAACTTCCTTATTTCGCAGTTGAGTAGGATGTCAACTGTTCTAAGATTTGAAAGGTATCATGTTTTTCACATCTCATCGTTTCCACATATGCAGTATTGTTAAAGTAAGCTGTATTGCTGGATTTTAAAGCAGCTGGTCCAATGAAGCCTGACACACTTAGTATCATCAGTGTGTCCAAAACGCGTATTATGAGGCTAAGTGTTTGAATGTAGAGCCTATTACTGTGGCGATTTGCGTTGTGGTATGTTCCGTCACTGCAACACCAATCGATCGTAGGTTCGAGTCCGACCGAGGTACACTTCAGAATCCCTTCCTATATATTGGAGCTTTTGCCATCCGATCCCCGTAAGCGTCTTATAGAGACGTAGAACTAAAAGTGCGCCGTTCTGTATGACGACAGCGCAGTAACAGTCAATAGAATACAGGCTTGGTGTGAAATAACCACGTCGAAACACCATAGGAGAACAACATGTAGGCCCTGACCGTCCGGATAAGTTGACTTCGTCACGAGATCACAATCACAACAGTGAAAACAGCAAAATATTTGCAAATAGATTTCACTGAGTTTGTTTGTCTGTAAGGCTACGGTTTAACTGAATTTCGCAGAAACATACCTCGTCTAACAGAAAATATGTTGGTCGCTGTGATTTTATCGGCAAATGACTGTCGTTTAAGATTTGCAGGATTATTTCGACGGTTATGAAGACAAAAGTCGCAATCCAATATGGTTTCAAGGTGAAATCGATATTTAACGAGATACTGCGATTTGATACATCATCACGACAATAGCCATGATAATGACAGCGTTCGCGGACATTTGTACCTATACACTTCGAAATCGAAGTGCGAACAATAACCTGCAATCTCTTGTGCCAAAAACGAATCAACTATAAGCCCCGCAACGACATTGCGACGTGAGTGATATCGGATGTGCGGGCCGCACATCATCGTCGTTATATCGGGCATGATTGCGCGGGGAACATCTGCGATTAAATCGCGCGCATATTGGTAAACATTAGGGAGTTTCATAATCAGCAAAACTTTTTTCACATCTTCCGCCTTCATGGACAAAGTGATAAGGATCGCTGGGACGAGTAGTCTTTTAAGGCAATTTCGCTTCGATTTAAGGCGAAAAAGTAAGGGAGTAAGGCTTACGCCGTCCGTGTTCATTTCACAGCATGCTACAATTTACATTTTGGGCCATGGCGCTACAGCAAGTTGTCTGCCAGTCCGCTACCGTCCGTCGTACCGACAGTGAAACTCAATCCGCGCCAACAAAGTTGATCACCTTTGAAAATAGAGGAGATAGAGGTATGACTCAGCGTTATTGATAGGGTAACTTTCAAGGATTATGAATATAATAGTCCTTCTTCTATGGGATTTCAAATTGGGTAGGGTGTGGCGTCATTCCACTCATGACATCACGTGACGTGATTTCAGTGTTAAAACAGGTGTTGTCGTTCCTAAAATTTCGTTCGGAACCACATGCCACAATAGCTACAAATCACGCCGCAACCACTTTGTGAATAGATATTGCATTCTTATATTATTGCGGGTGAGATCTCACTCCCTTAAAAGCAGTATAAATCACTCCTTATTCGGTACATATTGCTTTGTCTGTTGTTGTTTTTGGTAGTCATGGTGTTTCGACTACTATGGTCTTGTGCACCAGAGCAATTTTCCTTATGATTCATGATTATTATGATTACGAATCTTACAACTTGTAGCACGACCTTTTTTGTTCGTGTTTTTCGCTTTGTCGTATTATGGTTGGACCCAAAATTGTATCACTGCCTCTACATGTGGTCAAACTGAACCTACATTTTTGCTCGATACGCAGATTGGTTGTAACATTATAATATTCTCGCAAGAATACAATGAAATTGTCCGCGAATTTTTTTTTGTGAAAGCATCAGTTTTATTGAATAAACATAGGTGTGTATTTCAGAGGGCGTGTTTGATGTAGGCTACATCCACTGTCACTGGCACCAGGTTCAAGTAAAGGTATTGTGGATAGGAACGCGATTATATCCATCAGACATGGGAAAACGCTCTTGCAGTTTTATGCTGTTGATCTCAGATCCACTTAGGCGATTATCTGATGGAAGTAGAAGTGGGAATGAATCTACCTTACATTCTATATCGAGTTTAATGAGTCAACGTTTCTTTATTGTATAACGACGTACTTGACGCGGTCTTCGGAAAAGCAGACGAGGTACACCGCATCTTGTCTTCAAAATATTATTCACGTTCAGTTCGGTAATTGAAATTAATGAGCATAGAGGGAAATAAAGTAACAGTAAAATAACGGAATTTATAGCGAATGACATAATGACGATTGACGTTGATGAGTTCGGCTATAGGCCTATGGTGCATAGAATAGTATAGTGACATGGCATTTTGTGCTGTTGATTACATTGGCATGATACTTGAGCCGTTCGAAAATTGAAGAGGATGCTATAATCTCACTCTCTGCAGTCACGAAACATTGCATTCTGCACCAAGAGTAGCACGCAATCTATTACACACTCAAATTTGAATAAAACGAAATTTACTGTAACAATTCGCGTGCCTGGCTCCGGTCATTCCTTTCCGCTTCAATGTATACAGGATACACATTACTTATACACAATTTCATACCAAAATTTCCTCACCATTACCATACATACTATAATGTCAGTCATTTAAGGATGATATTATATATTATCATTATAGAACAATGCACATTAAAATACCGAGTGTTCAAGAAAGCATACCTGCGACACGTTACGAGACAGGACCACATCGACTACATCAAAAGTCACAATGGATGTTTCCGTGAATGCTGTTATATTAAAAAGTAAACGCTTCTGCGCTCCGCTAACGAACCTGGATAACAAATCGGTATTCTTCTTTCAGATTTTCTTGCAAATCCTTCAGTTATTTTCATCTCACGAAGCAGTGCTTTCTGATGAACGTAACAAGACATGACGAAGGCGTGGTGCTGGCTCCATCGGAAGTTCACTCGCACGTCGAAATAATTAGGCCAGGTAATTGCCCTTTCGAGTCGTCTGTGTCTGATGTGATGCGGCCTATGCAAAGTATATATAAGTCTGCTGGATAGATGTTACATGTAATGTGCGGTTGTGATATTGACCTCGCGGTGGTGTGGATTTAATATTTGTGGATTACATATGGTTTACACTTCTGGTCTCGCAAAGCATGTGTATCAGGTTCGATTCCTATTGGCTATAACTGACAAGAACCCAGACGCTGGTTAAGAAAACTACTCTCGGCCCCAAGAACGCGTACTGGACTAGTGGGTATAGGTTCATTAGGTTGCGACAGGAAGGGCATACGGCGTGTCACTGCAGCCAATTCATTGTGCGGACAATTGAGCACCGATCATCTGCATGTGGCGTCCCCACTATTTAGCCGGAGAAGCCCGGATACTTTCTCTGTCCCTCATTAAGTGCATTTGGAAATTTTAGGATCGATAGCGGTCGTTTCGGGGCCTAATCGACATGATTTGTCATTTCTCATCCACTGTAATACGCACATGACCAGATGTGGCTAAAGTAGGCAGCGTTGTTACTCAAGTACAAGTAGAAGTAACGCCGTAAGTTTCTACTCAGTTACACGTAGAAGTAGCAATTTGAAAGACTAGTCAAAACTACTACCAGTAGAAGTAGAAAATCCGAAAAGCACTTGAGGAAGTAGATTTGGTCGATGGGTCACATACTTGTAGCAGTTAATCGGGGGCGTGGGGTGGATGAAGTCAGTGGCTGTTTTCGGAACTACATGACGCATCTTGCGTCCAACGCAAAATGACAAATGACACCACAAAAAGGTGCAGTTTTCGAAAATATATTCACTTAACGTGATGCATGGGGGCTCTTTCGCACAGTTGTCATGAATATTTTACTCATCTAGGAGAAGCAAGCAAAACTACTTTCTACGTTACAAAATCCAAAGTTTTGCCTGAAGACTGTGGGCATGCAGTGGAAGTAGATATAGTCCAAAAACATAACTACTCCAGGAAGTATTACAAGCAGGAAAAACCTATACTTCAGTACTTGAAAAGAAGTAGAATTACTTCGTTACTGAATGGTATCTCTGAACAAACTGGTGATAATTCACGCAGAAACCCGCTTAATTTTCTTGAACAAATGTACACAAACACATAGCCACAATCCGTTTACAACAGGTGCACGAATATAGCGGATGACCACTGTATACCCGCGATATCGTATCAATCAGTAGTGATCATGTAATGGGTTGTGTCAACTCAAGGAATTTCTGTGTCAGATGTCAGGCGATAAACCAAACTAGCGTCATAAAAAATCTTGCCCGTTACGATTCTTTATTTCGATAATAAAGACGACGGCGCGTTTTTATTTACGAAGATCTGCCTCATCAACTAGAAATTACCCCTCGGGTGAATGGCACTTATCAGATTAGTCGTCCGATTCCATTCATTGCAACGGTTCGCGTTATGAATTTGATCTATAGATAAACTTGAAACGTAATCAGAGACATCCTTCGAGGAAGTCAATGTTAGTTTAATAAAGGAAAGAAAGTGTTTTCAAAATCGATTTTCCCTGCAAAAATTAGTTAATCCTGTATTAACATTAACGAGTGCATCATATAGATGATTATTTGTGCACCAAACCCAATTATAATATATTATGTAACTATTACCAAACGATTATCCGAGTTGACTCCGATCTGAGCTATTATAGGCACATCATAGCTTTCTTTAAAATCGCGATAGGCAGACATTCTTACGATCGACCTATACGTGCTTGCTGGTTTGATGTAATATAAAAATAATATCGAGTGTTATTAATGTATTATTTCCTCGACTAACGAGCAACACAAGCAAACACATATTGGTATGGGTCTCATGAGACAAGAGGATTCAGCTGCATACCCAAACCCTTTCTTTTCGTTACCCTACCCCTTTATGTAACAGATACCAGGACGACTTCAAAGGCAGAGTTAGCGTCTTCCCCGAGACGTTCATCAACAGCACCTTTTACGCAAACGCAATACGGTGCCTCGACAGTCATAAGAGCCAATCCAACTACTTATACAATGAAAAATTCGCAACTTCTGAAAACCATGGCGTCTTCAAGGATAGCAGACGACCGCGAACCAACCGATTCTACCGATTCGTCCGTAAAGATTCCGAAAAACACCGAGGGAAACGTATCGACTAGAAATCCTGCGACAACTGATGATACCTCTAATGATAGTGCACCAGTTACTTCATTATCTCCGAAAGATTTCCCAGAGCTATCTTCACCAAGCGAAGACGAAATATTGCCGGATGATCTCGACAACAAACAAGCTGGGTGGTCTACATCTACCATCCAAACAGAATCTGCTTGGTCACGAAATAAACCCGTGGACGACAAGGTACTCGCCACGAAAATTCCGTCTGTGACGCAAGCGATTCCAGACACAAACAGATGGATTTTGACGAAAGAGTCATCGTTGTCAGCTAATACCATCGAGCATAACACAGCGGAATCAGACCCTTCACAATCCGCTACAACACTGTCACTCAAATCATCACCAACAGTATTCAAGTCGTTCAGTATAACAAGCAGACAGAAAAAAACTACTACGACAACGCAACAATCTCAAATAGACAATACTGCGAAGATATTTTCCAAATTCGTTATGCAACAGGCTAAAAAGAGAGGATCTGGAAACGCCAATAGGCCAAGTATGATGTGCCTGTAATTTGTAGTCAAATATCACTTCTCACAGTCCCTGTTTCAAATTTAGGACGAATAGAAAAACTCACGGCTTGCGGTGTCGAGTGCAAGAATGGCGGGATTTGTAAAGTATTTTCGAAACCCCCAGGAACACCGTATTGTCAATGCCACAGGGGGTTTAAAGGCGTGTATTGTGAAACCGCGGATACCGACAAACAAGGTATGGATTTTTTTTAAAAAGAGCTTCCATCTTTACGGATTTGGAACCCCCGATTTTTCCAAGCTGGTTTATGTTTCATATGAGCTGCGACCCG
>ATSW01006826.1:0-12048 GCA_000444245.1 Botryllus schlosseri
GACTTCCTACTATCTTTCAATTCCAGTTTGAAATACATGATGCTCACGTGCGCTATGAAGACAACGTCACGTCTCAGCAATCTTTTGCGTGCGGAGTTCTGATCAAGAATCTGACTTCAAAATCGACAGATGAAAAATGGGTATGTTCGTGGGATGCTGGCGCAAATATATCTCTTGTGTTGTGAATATAGTAATCTAAGAAAATTAAACCTAACCTTTGTCCGTGGACTATGTAACGTTTCCATTATGCCAAAGTCATGTTAACCTATTGCTAATGTATTATATTGATATGCTACTGAGACACAAGTATTTGAGGATAATCTCATTTGAATAGTTATAGCAATTATTCTCTACTGCTAGACGCTACTAATTTACACAACTTTTCCCTAGTTTACGTTAATATGAATATAATATTCATGTTTAGTTGTCTTTCAATATACATAGGTCTATCTGCATTACTGCAAGGAATTTTTGCCTTGTCACAAAGCCACACATGCCTTCTGTACGAAATTTTATTCTGTACAAATATCTAGGCTATTTTCCAGGCAAAATCCATTTGTTGCGTGTAATTATTTAAAACATTTGTCGCAGATCCCTAATACAGACGAGCGTTCACTGAGCGATATGATGTACAAGCTATTGGCGTTGGATGATTTCTCCATCTACTGGGACCCTGACAGCAATATGTACGGGAATCTGAAGAGAGAGGATTGGATTGTACGTTTATACTATGCTTCTGTGAACAATTTCTTTACTTGTTACCATTGGATATATTTTAATTACTATTTTGACAAGATGACATATATTGCAAGGTGCAATAGTTGAGATGTAAGTTGAACACTCAAGGTTTAATGAGTTCAATGTTTTCAAGTAATTGTAATGAATATTTGCCAGCGCTAATCACGTACAAAATAATTTATCATGATGGATACCAGACTGTGTAAGCATGCCATTGTGTCATATATGCCAGTACTGGTATCCCAAGTATTGTGTGCTTCATAAGGTCATAGCTAAAGTCAATATTTGTGAAATTAATATACCGCTATGTATGTAGATTATGTTGATACATTCAACTGAGAGATTTAGGGATGGGGGATGATCTAATGATCAGTGATCCTTGGATATTACAAGGTGACTATGTTTTTGTGCTGTCAACAATCTGGGGGTATGGTTTGTTTTAATGTTTCAACATATGCTCGTCAGCAACTAGTAACTAGTAAAGAATTGGAAAGAATACTGTATACTAACAATCGTATCGCAAAACATAGCGTCAGTGGAATGAAATTTCTGCTAATCGGTGCGAAGAGATGGCTCAAGCTCAATGCACTATTTCTAGATGGTAGACAAACTCCATTTGTTTGCACAAGATGCAGATGTAAGAAAATACATAAAATTTCATAATATTGTGCTTGAACATGGGCATTGGACATAATTTCACATGATTGAGAAATTATAATATTCTACGTTCTATAAAGTCATTGCTGGCTTAATTTTTTAACAACGCTGATTTCAATACACAACACACAAATTGACTCGACTCGAGTCATTTTTCAATTGTAAAAAATAAGACTCCAGTCATTACAACCCTCATTACAACGCTGACTTTTTTATTCAGCGCCAACTTCAGCTGTGGGAAAAGTCTCATTCCTCATCGACCGACATCGACAACAGCTTGCAGAAGAACCAGCATTTCCTTTTGCAACCGGTGTGCGGGGAGGCCAAGCTCACCAAAAATTCATCAATACTGCCGCTACGATCTCGGACCACTCCCAGGATATTGCTGGACGTTTTGTTGGGTATGCTGAGACCAAACTTGAACCACTGGATAATTCTAGTTAACTAATTAGTAGGGCAAAGTTTTTTTTTTACATGCCAAAACAAGTCAAAATTGTAGCGTATGGTTAAAAAATTGTCAAAATTGCCAGTCAACAACTGCTGCCGTTGAACATTCTCCATTCTTGGCAAGCTACTTGGTAAGGACAGACACTTTCTACACGAGAATGGAGGAAAGTATCTTTCGATGTACTGCAATAACTTTAATTATTTCTACCATAACACGTGATGTAACTACTGGAATTCTTCATAGGTCCAGATTTTGTTAAAACAAAATTTATTCATGTAAAAAGTTGTCAGTTTTCAAGTCGAATAAGTTTTTTCAAGCCAAACTACTTCGTAAGGACAGACAGTTCCAACCAGAAATGAAGATGAGTAGCACAATTTTAACATTATGTGCGAAAACACTTAATTTATATACATGAGGTCTAAATTTTGTCCAGATACAGTTTTTAAGGTAAACAATGTCAATATTTTGATTTTTTAGGTCAAAATCTTCTGTTTTTAGGTTATAAAAAAATCGCCCTACAAATTAGACCAAAATGCCGGTACCGGTAATCTAATTCTAATCTAATTATGGGATGTTTCTTTTCTCTAATTGTAATCTAATTTGTGAAATTTTTCTGTAATCTAATTTTAATCTAATGTCTGGTTTTCCTGAAAATGCTACTTAGACATGGAACGAAGCTGACTCTCTTAACGATGAGAATGACAAATGTTTGAACAGCAAGCCCTGCACTTCACGTTGCTAGTCGATACCCTTCGTTCGGGTAAAAACCGGTTCTTTGAAATATATGATTGAAATTTTTTCCGCAGGAGAAATATCCTTGCATTGGAGCCACAGCCAATACAAGCAAGCAATCGTGCTTTTGTCGGAAATGTCTCGATCTGAAAAGAGGAAGAGATTTGAAGACGGCAGACCACAGCTGCCTGTCACCAAACAAAAGTATGGGTTGCATACGGGATTTTCACGGTTTTAGTCCAGCCACAAGGTTCTGAGTCAATCTTACATTCATAGTTTTGACTCGAGTCAAGTCGAGTCATTTTCAATTCATCACCTAGTCAAGTTGAAGCATAGGGTTGCGATAGCGTAAAATTTGTTTGACATCATTTTTTGTAGATAACTCAACAGTTTCATAGAGTTGACGGTAAAATTTCAAAATAAAAATTTAAATTTTTTTTTAAATAAATTTGAAATTGTTAAACTCCTGTAGCTTCACATCTACAGTCTAGAATCCAGCTAAATTTGGTGTGCAACATCTTTTCAGCCATCCTAACATTTTTAGTGAATAGCCCCAAAAATTTACTTGTGTCCAATGACTCGAGTATAGGTCAAGTTGAGTCATTAAAACCCCCGCGATTTTCCAAATTTCGATCAAACATTTGCATATTTCAGCCGTGCGCAATGGTGGAAATGGGCTATCGGCAACCACGTGAAGCAGATCAGCAAACAGCGTAAAAGAACTACGAAAGAATTTTGTCTGGGCCGGGCTCGAACTAACGTGGAGTACGTCGCTATTTATGAGAAGGTCATACGTTCGAAAACGGAAGTGGAGAAAATATCGGTAAGTGCATCTTGTATTTGTGAGCGATACGAATTGAGAAACAATACAATATTGTGAGTCAGTATTGCTCGAAATGAACTTTTTTCAAATTTTACTGTGCAGTGTGCACCCCATGAACTTGTTTGGTAGCCTTAAAAAATGCTGCACATCAATTAACGTTTCAACGAAAAAAATACATATTTCACTGAGAATTCATGAAATTGTTAGGTTGCCTTAAAAAAATGCTGCACATTATTTTAGCTCAGTTCGAAAGGGTGGACATGAAGAGCAGAAAATTTCGATTCAACGAAAAACATAAAAAAAATTGACATTTCGCCTCAATTTGAACCCGTATCAGCGACGTTATTGGGAGTAGGAAATTGAGCCAAATTTGATGAGCAGCATTTTTAGGCAACCTAACAATTTTGCCAATTAGCTATTAAATCTTTAAAAATCAAAAATCTTGGAACAACCGTATTATAGAGTGGTTATCAATTATTGTATTGCTCGTCATTTCTTCAGGCTTCTGAACTGTCGAAGCTGGAAGCGCGTCTGGAAGAGATCGAAAAAGACCTTATCGTTCCCGAGATTCAGATTTTACGAGAGATAGTCTTCGAGCGTACCGAACAGGCGCTCGCAAAGAAGCAGTCGAAAAAAGACAAGCCTCACACCAAACCGCAGAGCAAAAGCTCCAACGCAAAGGGATGGGGAAGCTGGTTACGGTAGAGTTTTGATTTGTTGACTTTGTTACAGTATGACTTAGTTCTAATTAAAAATTATAAAAAGCAAAATTCTTGTTGATATTAGTACTAATTTTGATAATAATAACTCTTTACTGGCAAGGGCCGTATAATTTCAGTATTAGCAACATCTTCTCTGCTACAATCGGAACAATTGATACACGATACAGATTTGAGTGCTCAAATCATTTTGCCAAGCCCAAGCAATGATTGTGAATCTGCATTCTGCTTTTAGTTCCTGGGGAGGCTGGGGCTCTCACGAGGAGGGGAAAAGTCCAGAACTGGAAAGCATTTCTGAAGCCGAAACGCCGGATACCGACGAAATCATGTCTGAGGAATCGCTGGAGGGATCTGTTTACAGAGACATGGGTATGCCTGTGACATATTATTGTTTCTATCCTGTTAACCAGGGCTCTAGAGTCTGGGTTTTGTTGAATGTTCTCTTGATGAGTCTTGGTTAACAGGATAGAAACAACAGTATTAACTGTTTAGAGGCAGAGACTGGAACCACTTAAAAATCGAACCAAACCTTCTTGAAAGTTGCTAGAAAGGGGAAATTGGTTACAGTTACTGATAATATCAAGTTTTTCTCCTAGGCCGACATCCGCAAACTTAATTTCTATCTACAAGCAGGTTTTTGATAAATTGAACAAGTTGATTGAATTCATAATAATAACTGTTAAAAATGTAATAAATGTATAGATTTGCAGTAATGTTGAATGAGACTCTTAAATGTACAGAAGTTCAGCACACAATTGAACAATATATTGATATTGAAATAAAGCCAAATATTTTTGGCTGACACTCATCGAGGGCAATCATCAGCGACTAGTACTAGAGAAATGTGTTAATCAATCCTATGTTGAAAATTTCGGGAGTCCTGGTGTCAACGCTCGCTACTCATGCGATGTTACGGCAAATTTAACATTCTTTACAGACGAGGACGATCTTTACGAGATGTTCGGTGAGGAACTGTCCGTGCAAGACACCAACGACACTTTCATGAAACGGGACTCGGTGTTTATGAAAATCAATTTCAAACTGGACGCAGGTACTCTCACTCTGCACGAGGACAGTGTGCCGGAATCGGCTTTTCTCGGAATTGAATTCCGAGACGTTACCAGTAATGCAGAATGGAGGCCAAGGTAACTAGAGTAGCTAGTATGGATGTCAATGTTATCAGACGTGGTTCTCGCGTTCAATATATGAGCATATGAGTGACTGACGCATATGACTTCATAACCCCAAAACTTACCCTAACGCCAACCATATCCTGAAACCCCAACCCAAAATTTTACCCATATACCAAAGTGTTCCATGCCTATTGCCCAATTGTCACATGCTGAAGTGCTACATGCTATTTTGTCGCATGCTTATATATGTTCACTATGGCTGTTCAAAAATAACTGTTTTTTCAACTGGCTAGTTGGTTGCCTGAAAAAAACGCTGCACACCGATTTTGACTCAATTCCAACCTATAGAAGCATTGCTGTATAAGAAAAAAGTTCTGGATATATTTAATGAAAATCAATACACAATATCTTCAAATTTTACTGGCTACCCCATGAAATTGTTGGGTTGTCTGGAAAAACGATGTTCAACAAATTTGGATGGATTCCAACCAGTAGAAGCGAAGTTATTTTAGCACAAAATTATGGATTTGAAAAAAATAGTATTTACGGTGGCCAGGCGCGTAGCCAGCCGAAAAATAAGGAAGGGGTTTTAAAATAGAAGGGCGGGGTTTCGATGTTTTGCGAATTTACTTAATATAGCGTCAATTCATTAGGGTTAAGTACATGCGTAAATGACGATTATACATTAAATACAATCTCCTCATTTTAGCGATTATACGCGTTTGATAAGCTTGTCGACGAGTCCGGAAGTACTGTTAATCAGCGACTCCCTGATCTGTCGTCAACAATTAAATACCTGCGCTTATCAAAGCGTCGAACAATTAAATACGCACGCTCATCAACGCAGCCTCGTCGACTAATTGCGCAAGTCGAAATGTCCGAGATTTTTGGGAATATGTGCCATAATGACGCCGATTTCAGGTGCTTCAAACCTGTCCTATTTTATAACTCGAGTCGATACACATATTCTGATGGTTATGTTTAAGTATTAGCGGAGATATATTACGCACGCGTCGCACATGTTTACGGGCATTCGATGTCTTTCAGTTTAGCGATGTCACTCTTTAATCACAATCGCTAATCAGCATACAATCAACGGCATGGTCTCCAAGCCATCGAGAGATAGGAGCCAAACCATGCTAGGCCCGAGACACGATAGTTAGGCTAGCGATGAGGCTAGCGATGATCTATTGATATATCTTTCGTATTAGGCCTATTGCAGATGCGATTGTGTAGGCCAACCAATAATATCGTGCGCTTATCAATGCGTCGAACAACTAAATACGCGCGCTTAGCAATGCGTCTTACGTCTTACATAGCCTCTGCGACGATTTGCGCAATTCAAAATGCACGAGTTTTTATGGAATACGGGCTATAATGACGCCAATTTCAGGTGGTTCAAACATTACCTCTTTTTAGCCTTTACACACAGCTTTTGATGGTTATGTTCAAGTATTAACGGAATTAAATTACGCATGTACGTACGCGTCGCATATGTATGCGCAGTTTGCGCACATTCGATGTAATTCAGTTTCGAGATGTCACTCTTTAATCACAATCGCTAATCAGCATATACTTAACGACCATTTTATCCGAGCCATCGGGAAATATGAGCCAAAGCATGGTAGGCCCGAGACGCGGTAGTTAGGCTAGCGATATCTTTCGTATACTAGGCCGCTTGCAG
The DNA here is from genome assembly GCA_000444245.1 of Botryllus schlosseri. NCBI lineage: Eukaryota > Metazoa > Chordata > Ascidiacea > Stolidobranchia > Styelidae > Botryllus > Botryllus schlosseri. Next base: position 6,935 of record ATSW01006826.1, read on the forward strand.
ATGCGGTTGTGTAGGTCAGCGATGATATCGTGCACACCGGGCCTATAGCAGATGAGATTATTCAAGCCAGCGGAACTAGGCTTGTTGGAGACGCGACAAATCAGGCTAGCAACTATTGCCCAGCACGCGGCAATGAATGACCTAATTTCGCAATCATCTCAGCGGATGATCGTGTCGCGTTACATTGTGCAGTGCATCGCGCACGGACGCTAATTGGCTACACGCCTTTCGCTAATTGGTCGCACTCAACACTGATAAGACGACTTATTGAATTGCAACCGACCATTAGCGTCAGAACGATCATTTCAAAAGAAAGGGGTTTCGCGTTTAAGAAGGGGGTTTCACGCTTCTAAAGGAGGGGGTACCGACCCTCGAAACCCCCCCTCTGGCTACGCGCCTGACGGTGGCAAATTCTTCAATTTATTGATTGTAGACATACCCACCATTAATACTATACTTTAAAATCCTCAATTTTATGTGGGCCGTATCTAGCATTCATTCGATGTTTTATCAGGTATTATTCGAGCTTGGTGAAGACTGATCTCGGCGGACTCTTTGTCAAAGACCTCAGCAACTGCAAATCTCAATTTTCCGAATTGATAAAACCGCACAAAACCGACGTCGAGCCGATTCCCACTTCTCCGAGAGGTGGGTTTTGATTGCGTTTAGGACGGGTACCTCACTTTGATTCTTCATAAACCCTACAATGCCTATTGGATTGTAGATAGGGTTATGATTCCGATTCGATTTTATGTGCTGCAATATAATACAACGTCATTTTAAAGAGCTTCTCGGAGGTACTGAACTTCAACACACAATTGAATAACACATTCATACTGAAATGAACCCGGTTATTTTCGGCTGTCGGGGATCATCGTCAGCAACTAGTAGAGAATTGAAAAGAGTATTGTATATCAACAATTGTATCACAAAATATGACATCACATACACTCCATTCAATTGTAAGATAATTCTGATGATATTCGGTGTGTCCCACTGTTGGAGTATATGATTGAAGTCACTTTATTGATAAGGGTCAGGGTTGTAACCAAGTCACAAGGCTCCGAGTCACAAGTCAATCTCACTTTTATAGTTTTGATTCGAGTCAAGTCGAGTCATTTTCAATTCACCACCAAGTCGAGTCCAAGTCAGCAAGCAGAGGGTCGAGTCCGAGTCATAGTGTTATGACTCGAGGTTGAGTCCAAGTCATTGTGTTGACGGCTCAGTTCCCTATTAAAGTCTTGTCAAATCCACTTTTTATAACTCGGTTTGGTGATATCGAATGGTTCGCATTTATAATATACTAATTTTCCTTACTTTTAGCAGTTTCTGGTCGCATTTTCATGTACCAGTACCAATAGACAAAATCCCAACAGTGTGGTTACTTTGCTATTCTCCGAAATTACATGAAATGTCGGTCTTGCCCGTTTGAGCCTCGAGTCATGCGCAATAACTCGAGTCCAAGTCGAATCAATACACAGATTGATTCGAGTCGAGTCATGACCCAAGTCATTACAACCCTGCTAAGGGTTGTTGATATTTTCTCTTCATATACTAGCTATTACGATGTCCTATGCTACTACCCTGCCTTGTTTGATATCTCCTGGTTAATTGGGAAGTAACGGTTTCTCTATCCTTATAATTTGGTAAGATATACCGTTAATTATTTCTTCTCTTGATTTATTTCTTTTATTGTGGCAGGATCTGAGAATATGATGCAGTCGTCTCTGAAAGGGTTTTTCGGCCTCCTTTCAAATAAAGTAAGTGGAGATATCACAATTACCTGGTAGATGTGATTTCTTGTCATGAATGATGATCACGTTAAATTTTAATATTATGTAAGTTTCTTATATACTAAATAGATATGTCTTGTGTGGTAGGGTAATTTTTAGAAGGACATCATCTTTGATGGGTGATAGGTTAGTCAGTTTAGAAGTTTTTCACTCAATAATGAGTTGTATTCTTGTGCTGCAGTGTTGCGGACTATATCAAAACATTACTCTGTACTGGATAAAGATGAAATATAACCTCATAAACTGTGCCTGTTTTGGTGCCCAAACACGATTTTAAAGGATTCAATTCAAAATGGTATATTCATAGATTTAAAGTTTCCAATATACTATAGTACCTATAGTTACTGGGGTTGTTCAAAAATTATTATTTTTTCAAATTTTACTGGCTGTAAGTTTCCTGGAAAAAACACTGCAGGTCTGCATCAAATGTTGCTCATTTTCAACCAGTAGGAGTGGAGCTGCTATTAATAGTAAGAAAATTTGAATTTATTTAAAAAAAAAGTAGAAATATAATTTTTCAAATTATACTGCCTACCCCACGAAATTGTCCCGTTGCATGAAAAACAATGAATAACAAATTACCTTAGACTCAATTCCAACCTGTAGAAACGAATTTATTGGAGTAGCATAGCTAAATGATAGAGTTTGCCACCATAAATACCATTTTTCTTTTTCAATTCCAAAATTTTATAATCCAATAACTTCACTTCAATGGGCTGGAATTGAGCCAAATTTATTTTGCATCGTTTTTGAGGCAATATGACGATTTCATGGGTAGCCATTAAAATGTGAAACTAAATAAAAATATTTAAAAATATATTTCAAACAAATCCATATTTTTTAATGTTACAGGATTTTTTCAGGAAACCTAACAATGTTATGAAATGGCCAGCAAAATTAGAAAAAACATATTTTTGAACTATATTCACATGATCATTTAGTTGCGTGCGTTGTGATCTGTGTAAAGTAACTAATTTCTTTTAGGTATCAGACGAGTCGGTAGCTCCGACAAAGTTTTCCGTGTTCAGCATGCTGTATCAAAACCAGCCCAAAACCGAATCTAACCGTTTTGCAAATCGACTGGAGATCGTTTCTGCGCCGATTGTGATCACTTATCTGCCGAATTTAGTGGAACGAGTAAAAAATTTCTTCAAGTCCGCAGGTCAGTAAAATTTTCAAGGAAACTTTATAGCGATTTTTATACACACGTTGGTACTCTAGACGTAGAAGCATATATTTTTGTGTATGTGTTCAGATTCTGAGGACGAACACTCGTTTGAGATTGAAGAAGGTATTTCGGCTGCAGCGAAGGAAAAATATGAAACTTGGAAGAAAAAATCGCAGCTTGAGATCAAGAGGAGCGTTCGGCAGATGATGGGAGGGAAAAGTTTACAGCAGGTAATATTTTGCAATCGTCACAGTAATCAAAATTACTATTTTACAATTTTTCTCTCAAAGATTCAAAATTTTCCCAATTCCGAAATTTGCTACATATTTTTTACGGGTGTTGATAATACATGAACTCTGCGCCAAATTACATTCCATCAATTTGTCATATCGACATATATTTTCATGTGGCACATTTTCAACAGGTGTCTCAAGATCGCTGGGGTGTGACCTTGAATATATCCGCTCCCGAAATTATACTGCCCGAAGATATCGGCGACGCAAACAGCGACATTGTGATCGCGAATCTCGGCCACATGACCTTCAAGAATCATAACGAAGGTAGGGCACTTTTTTTTTTCTGCTCTGCAATACAAATGCAATGTTAGAGCTTCAAATTTTTTACCAAAAACGCGAGAGCCACTAATACAAAACTTGTTGTTATTCAGACGATCTGCTCTCAAAGCTAGGATGGGACGATAAGGGGAGTGTGGTGCATGCAGATGACGATGCAGAGGAGGAAGACGACTTTAGGACGCCTCCCGGATCACCTTCTCAGGAAATGAATCGTGCGGAAGACGAAAATTCTGTGACAGAAGAAGGTAGGCAGACTGTTCAAAAATAATATTTTTTCACATTTTACTCGCTACTTGATGAAATTGTTAGGTTGCGTAAATGAATGCTGTACACCAATTGTGGCTCAGTTCCGACTTATACAGCAGCATTGCTATATAAGAATGAAGTTATGTATTTATTGAATAAAAATCAATATAAAAGTAGCTGAAATTTTACTGGCTTACCCTATGAAATTTTTAAGTTGTTGGAATAAACGGTGCACAACAAATTCGGATCAATTTAAACCAGTAAAAGAGAAATTATTGGAGTACAAAATTTTGGATTTAAAAAAAATTATTTATAGTGGCAAATTCGTTATAGATCTACCTACCGTAAATGCTATGATTTGAAATTTTGAACGCCAATTCTGTGTTTTAGCGACAGAGCCGGACGCCGACGATATATCCGACTCGCCGAGCCAGCAACGGCTCAACGAAAAGTTGATGTACGAGAAAATGTATGAACAATTTCAAATGAAATTCACAGATTTGCAGGTAAGGCATAAAATGTCAACGATTACTGTTGTGGACCAACAAAACTCGGGTCCTATTTATGTCTATCTTGAATCCGCGAAATCCTAAGATAGATAGCGCATGATTAAACAATCATGCACCCGCACTAAAATATTCCAGTGCTCATTAGATATGACTTCCATATCAAACCAATGCTGCACTCCCTATGAACATATTTAAATTTGTGTTTAACATGATCCTCAACTGCCTTCCTCATGGCAAAAGTTTCTTCAATTTAGACTACAATCATAATTATAGCTACACATTTTTTTCCAAATTAGATTAGTTACCCCAGTGTGCACTCAAATCATTATTATATTCATATCATATTTCATGGCGAATATATCACATAATTTCATCCTTTCTATTAGGTGCTGGTGGCGAAGTCTGGTGAAAAATGGGAATCGACCAGAAGCCAAGGCAAAGGTCCGTACCATCTTATCGAACAGTTCAGCGTGGATCTAATTATGGAACGCAGGGTGGTGCAGACGTTCGATCCAAAATGTCCGGCCGTGAAGCTAAAGGGAAACTTGCCAAAATTGACCGTTCATCTTCACCAGGACAAAGTATGATTGAGTATAGTTGACTTGATATATTGATAACAAATGCATTGTAGAAACCAGGGTTGTAAGTTGTAACCAAGTCGCAAGGTTCCGAGTCGCAAGGTAATTTGACTTTTATAGTTTTGACTCGAGTCAAGTCGAGTCATTTTCAATTCACCACCGAGTCAAGTCCGAGTCCAGAAGCAACGGCACTAGTCCGAGTCATAGTGTTAAGACTCAACTCCGAGTCATAGCATTTTTCTTTG
>ATSW01006827.1:0-11190 GCA_000444245.1 Botryllus schlosseri
ATGTAATATTTGTTGAATTTATTGCAAAAATCCTGCGATATTTTGTACGTAGCCAAGGCCACTGCTGTGTGGGGTACTGTAGCCAATAAGTGAGACACGCAGAAAATATGGGTTTATCATGAGAATTCATGGAAAGATTTGTCCGACTGTTTTTCTGGAAAAACATGGTCGAAGACCGTTGGGATGAGCTAGTATAGGGATGGGCAACGGGCGAGTTCAGGCCTATGATACTCATTCATTACGAGGTCAACCCCTTCTGCGTCGGGTCACATGAATACGAAAAGTTTTGGCCAACGCTGATGAAATGCGGTGCCAAAACATGAGAGTCGACAAAACCTTGGGTCAAAATATGACCTATGCTGGATGGCCAAACCTTTCGATATGGATATGCTCCGTTGTCGGTGCGGAATAGTCCCGTTCTTGCAATTTGAGTAAACAGTAGTACATCTGCAACACGCAGAGGAATTTTATTCACCGTTATTTGAAATTGCGCGCGTCAGACATGTTTTGTAGAGCTGTGTTATATAGGTAGAATTGTGGTGTGTGTATTCTGTATGTCATACATGTCCGTAAAATCGTAGCATACTACTGCAGGATTTAAAATGAATTGGTTTCATGGGTGAGGCTCGGTTCGCGAGATGCCACAAAAAAACTCAGATGCTTTAACGTTTTGAAACGGTTATGGATTCTCAAGTTAGATTGAGCTAAAGAGCAGAACACACAGTATCGTGAGTTTATTTGGTCTTCTGTTATACTGGCGAGACAGAAAATGGGAAATCGAAAAAAAAAGCATACCACAAGTTGTAGCAACGTATCACAGGGTAGCGAGCTTCAATGTGCCTACTTGATCGCCCCGTTTCGGACCTTATGTTCCAAGACATAAAGCAAAAGCCTCAACATAAACATGTGGGATTTTCAACCTTTCGACATACTGGAGCCTCCGGGACCTTTGTGTCATCTTTCAAAAATGATTTCTGCCAGCAAGTATTTTTCCCTCGCGAAAAATACGCTACATTTTGGATAGGAGTGCAGAACAGATTTTAAGACCTAGTCATCCAAGTACGAGTAGACGTTCTTGTATAAAACCCAACAACTTGTTTTGCCGAGAAGGGTTTTGGTGAAATAGTTGAAAACAAAACGAGCGAAAGAAGCTGCCTTTTTAATGAGACACATGATTGCCTACGCTACATAGTAGCCAATTTGTTGCACATCTGAACAAAATGCTGTATCTTCATCTTCATTTTGTATAACAATTTTCGGTCAGTTTGTGCGATTGAAATATATTTTACAAAAAAAGTGCGAATGGAGCTCAAAAAGGTTGAAAAGCACTGGTGTAGATACATTTGAATCGCATACATACATTTTCATGGAGCTGATAATGACATCAAATTTAATTTGTTGTATTTCGGTTTCGAATTCAGTAATTGTAATTCTAATTTTAATCAATTTTGGAAAAACATGTGCAGCTATAGTTCTAATCCTTCTATAATTTGGAAAACTGTAAATGTTCGAGTTGTCCAACTCTGCTTGCAGGCGGTTCCTCCCAGCACGTACGACTGCGTCACGATATACTTCAGTGATATAGTCGGCTTCACATCTATCAGTCACAGAAGCGACGCATTTCAAGTCGTCACAATGCTTGACAGATTATACACCGCGTTCGACAGAGTAGTAGGTGAATTCGATGTGTACAAGGTAAGGACCGAACTCCCTATATAGTGATTTAAAATTATGACTGATAACGTAGCCGCTCTACAGGTCGAAACAATCGGAGATGCGTACATGGTTACATCCGGGTTGCCGGAGAGAAACGGGAACCGGCATGTGCGCGAAATAGCAAGAACCGCGTTACAGTTAATGGAAGAAGCACAGAACTTCGAAATCCCGTACGAAGTAGCTATGTACTACCGGGTTTTGTAACAGTAACAGTCACTGCGGGTGCTTCGTGTTCAATGTCGATACACATGCATTATATGCTGTAGTATTCATGACAGAATATGATGAATAAAACAATAATAATGAAATATTGAATTTCTCTATGACCTGTAAATTATGTCATTTGACATTCAAAAATAAGCGTGGCATTTCTGTCAAGTATTCGCCCTTCTCAATATTAACACCCATCGCATTAAGAGTCCATCGTTTGAAATTTCTATGCTACGCCAATGGCGATGCCAAGGAAAGTTACCTATCGGCTTACTAGAATATTGACGGTGGCGTACTTTTATTTAGACATATGCCAGGCGAAAGTTTGAAGATTCGAGTTGGAATCCACAGTGGACCTGTCGTCACGGGTGTAGTTGGCGAGAAAATGCCACGGTATTGCTTGTTCGGCGACACCGTTAACACAGCTGCGAGAATGGAGCAGAGCGGTGAAGGTTCGTATGCCTTAGTTTCGTCAATAATATAGCTGTTAAAATGTACATTTTCCACTGGCGGATTGAACTTACCATTTCTCATAATCTATCCTCCTGCGTAGAGAAACATACGCTGGACTCAGAATTCGGACGACACATCAACCTAGGGTTGCATTTAAAACAAATGGTTGTTTAACACACTTTGTTAAAACATGTTTTAAACAAAGGCCTTTTAGTAATAAGAAATTGTGTTTTTTAAGTTGTATAATTATGTGCGTAAGTGTAAATACTTTCCAATAAACATGTTGTATGAGCCTACGGACGATTACCACCCAATATAGCCGGCGTATACGATATGGGATGGTTGGAACTTGCGAAATAGTCGGTTCAACAGCTATGGTACGTAGGTATAGATCATTGATACGGAATGCATGTTTTGATAATGATGACCGCCGACTGTAAAATGCTGCATGACGATGTAGTCCTGCTTAAAGATATTTTTGGTCCTTGTGTGACAGGGGTTGAAAGCCTATTTCGTCAAAGGAGCTATATTTACGCTATATTTTCAATTGTCAATGTCAATACATTATGTCGTAACAATTGAATATCCATGACTTCAGTGCTTCAAAACATGTTTTAAACATGGGCCTTGTTTTAAACACAGCCCCACATCAACCGCAGGCATGCACACTGCACAGATTACACACCTTGTATATAAATAGACAATGAGTAGTAATCAAAGTAATAATGCTACATTCAAGTCAACAAGGCGCTCAAGAAAACCCTCACTTCGCATTAGGTTGCAAGACGTTTGGACCTATGCAAAACGACGCAATAACCAGCGGACCTGCTTTGATCCTTTTCACATAGTTCATAGCATATATTTATATAGGTATGAAGATACAGTTATCTCCAAAGACCAAAAGTCTTCTCGATGAGTTTAGCTCTTTCGTGGTGAAGGAACGTGAGAATCCAGTCACCCTCAAGGTATGGTCGTTTATGTTAGGATGACGTATCGAGCGTAATTCCTACTCCAATATATACTCATTATAGTAGCCTAATAAATGTTTACATCATAACAAACTGGCGCATTGCATTTCACTCATTCCCTGCCTTTTACACTAACGATACGGGCATTCAGTTGGAGAATAATAGAATTGTATGGTGACAATCAACTTCACTAATAAGGTTGTATACGTGATTATGAACTGGAAATGTCCCCTGTAAATTCCAATTGTCAGAGACATTGGTGCACGAGGCCCATAAAAATCAGAGATCGTCAAAGAAATCAGCGTTGCTACTCGATTATAGAAGCAGAAGTAACGTCATAAATTTCAATTCATTTACAAGTTGAAGTATCAACTTCAATAACATGTCAAAACTACTGTATGTAGAAGTAGAAAATTTGAATCTAAAAATTACTCAAGTATGTAGTTTCAAAAAGTAAATTTCGTCGATGGGTCACATACTGCCTCATTGTTTTGCCTAATAACCTGTTACCTGGAATTGGAAGTGAAGTCTAAAACACAACCACTCGAGTAAGTAGCACCAGTCACCAATAACTACTTGCGTATGAAAAAAAGTAGAAATACTTCGCTGCTGACCGTATCTGCCTATCGACGCGAAATTCCAGCTAAAGCGACGAAGAGAATTCTAATTTGGAACATGGAAGACGTGGTGGCTTGAGGACGAAATCACAGAATTCGACAACGATTCCATAGCAACCCTGAAACCTGCTGCGGAAATGTACAATCTCAACAATAATTTAACTAGTCAAATCAAAAAAGTCAGCCGAACATCAGATTACGGGTCGGCGCGATCCAGCATGATCGACTCCCAAATGCCAGTCACCGGTGCAGACGAGGACGGGTATGATATTGAACCTGCCGTGGTCGAATTTTCCGCTCACACGTCTGGGCAGTTAGAGTACGCCATCGATGACCCGAACTACTCACTCGATCGTGAAAGAAAGAGAAGACGCACAGCGATATCGATGGAAAACGAGCAGCTCGCGTCGGTAAGCGAAGAGTTAGCCTGCTTCTATGCCACGGAACGCAGGGAGAGGGAGAAATCATTCGGGCATCTGCCGGGGCTAACCGAGAAGAATCCGTTCCGTAGCGAATATATGAGTACGACTCTACCGGTGACTTCGCGCCAGAAGCGTAAGATAGCCAGGTCGCTTTGCTTTACCGGTCCGGCTACTGAAAACGAACTAGATGAAATATCCGTCTTATGAATATTTTGTGCTGGTATCCCGGTAATGCAGTTATAGGTTTAGGCTGCTGACTAGTCTATCGTAAATATCAGGCAGTGTCTGGAATCACGACGAATTAGAATATCTCCCATTGGAATAGTGCCAATGTTACAGATATAGTTGGATTTCGGGCACTCAATGGCGACATTGCAGATACGACTTGTGGTATTTGTGAAGACTCTGACAATCAAGCCGCGCATTGCGTGTCTTTTGCTCTGGTTTATGTTATCACAGTGTATTCATATTCCTAAATTTAGTTCACTCTCTATCAGCATTTGACTGCATCTCATCCGGAACGCTTGTCACCGAATAGGCTGAAGGTAAACTAAATTCGAAATATGCCAAGAATACTGTCGTTCTGACGTAATAAAGACATGTATACAATATACATGCATGTATGAAGTCTAAGACTTGAAATTAACAAAGTTCCACATTGCAATGCACTTTTTACATCTTGTGAGCGTGATCTATTCTTCAATACTAGAAAAGGCTGCTTATATTTTCGATTTTTCATTGCCAAGTCTTGTTCAATGTTCATCTTCTTCAAATTTATAAATAAGTATCTTTGCCTCTACAATATATGGTATCGTGTCTCAATGTATACGTTGCTGTCGCATTTGTCAGTTTGACATCAAGTCGATTACGTGTGAGACTGAGCTTGCCATTAATAACTAGCATAGGTGGTATCCATAGGCCCATGCCTCTACGCCAGTGGTTTTCAACCTTTTTGACCTCACGGCACCCTCTGAAAGGGAGAAATAGTTCGCGTCACCCTAGAAATTCGAATACTCTCAGTGGCGAGATAGCATAATAATACCTTGTACCGCTGCCATACCATCGCGTTGCGGGTCCGCGTTCGACCGAGGTCGACTCCAGAATCCCTTCCTCAGTGTCCGAGGTTCTGACAGCGATGACGAGAAAAAAGATATAAACATCTTCGGCCAGAACTCAACATCAATACACAATTACCTGGGCGATGACCTGTTGTTTAGATATCAGTGTAAGCGTGACAGTGGAGGCCCCAGTTTGCTTCTTGGCAAAAGCATATGTTCCGAATCGTCGGAGATTTATCCGAGATTCTCCTCCCGTACCCTGCTGAGCTTTCATCGAACTTATGACAGAGGCCCCGAGACCCGATCAAGGAAGATAATGAAAAGAGCGAGGAAGTTTAAAACAAGAAAGATCAAGATCGAACGCTGTTACATCGGGCATTGAGATATTGACAGATTGGGTGACCGTACTTGGTCGTTTCGTCTCCTATCTGTTCATCACATCGCATTGTACAGTGTGTATCTTGAGCGGATAAAATATTTAAACAGGCGATTATGCCATTATGGAGACAACAGTCTCTACTGCGAAGCAGCATGCAAGTTACAGTAGGCTACTTAAAAGATATACTGCACAAATGTATGTGGTGATAATGATAAATGCTCCGTAACATAAAGCACCTTGCTCTTAGGCTTTATCAAGTACGTCAGAGTAAGGGATGGTGTGAACCTCTGAAAGGTTCAGGTTCCTGTGAACGTGATCCTTTTTGGAAGGTTCTCTGTGCTCGCGAACGTGAACCTCATGACGTCACGTGACGTCATATTGCTAATTCAGACCCTAAATTTCAGCGGCTTGATATAGTAATGTGCACGATACCTATAGCGACAACTGGGGCCACATTATGCCACGATTTTGAAGTACATACTAACTTTTTAACCGTCACCAAATGTAGGCTATCAACTGGAGCAATCAAATGATAATATAATTCCATAAAATTAATATCTTCCGTCGCTTCGCTAACAATTTTGACGAGGATTTGTAAGGGAATAAAAGCTTTCGCGTTAACTGACTCGGCCAGACCGGACAATGTATTCGGCGTCTGAGTATTGCTCATTTTCTAAACTTGCTACCGATATTATCTCATTAACAAGTTAGGAGAAGCCAACTTGCCAACACTCCAATCACACGGATTTGGTTTTTATGATACAAACATTTCAAATCAAGATTTTTTTGCATTAGGCAACGAGATATTATTTATATACATTTCATTGATTGGTTGAATAAGCATCATTCGCTGACTACCTACATGCAGAGTGATTGAGGGTTTGAGTGATTGAGGGCTATTGATGTGTGATTGAGGGTCAACTCACAGCAGAGTCCCTAAACATTCACAAACGGTAAACCGGATATTTCTAGCAAACTTTCGTAACAAAGCAAGTAAAATGACTGAGATTGCCAAGGTGCGTGCACGTTTAGTGCTGATTTTTATGCTGCATGCCAGCGCCATGCTCAGAGTTGAAACGCAACGAACGCAGTTGAAACGCAACGAAGTTCAACCAAAGATGTTATAATGACGTGAAAAATTGTATCTATGAAAAGGTTCACAGTGCAGAACCTACCAAGGTTCGTTTGTGGACGTGAACCTCTAAATTTCTGAGGTTCACACATACATAACGCGAACGTGAACCTCACGTTCACACCATCCCTACGCTAGACCAGTGCTCTTCAACCTTTTTCGACGTGGTACACCCTTTTAACGTTTGCTCAAAACTCGTACACCCCTGTTCATTAGGGGTCTTCAAAAATGACTTTTTTTCTCAACTCGTACTGGCTACTTGATAAAATTGTTAGGTTACCTAACTTAAGCCTAAAACCAGATTTGTTTCAATTCCAACCAGTAGCCGCATTGCTACGGGAGAAGAAAGTTTCTTAACGAAAAATTTGAAATTTTTCTGTTCACCCCATGAGAGTACTATAGGTTGTCTATAAAAACGATGTTCTTCAAATTTGGTTCAATTCCAACCAGTAGAAGCGGAGTTATTGCCGTCAAAAAATTTGGATTTGAATAAAATAGTATTTGGTCACATAGTCTATTCGCAGCCAGTTAGGCCGCCCGCCACGCAAATTGAAATTTATTTCGTGTCAGCCCAAAAACAGCATGACATTACGAACGATAATCAACCTAAATTTAACAGTATTGGGGAGAGAGTAGATAAAGCTACTGCTGCAGAAGCGGTAATTCAGATCAGCGATGATAGCAGGAGCACCAGCCTACTGCGTATCAGGCCTGCCCCACACCACACACAGTCGATAGTGGCACATGGGCTGCAAGAGATGTCAGTTACCTCAGATCGTATGCCGCTATACACATACAAAATACTAAATTGCAAATGTATGGCGAAATATTGGACATAAAATCGGCATTTTAAAACAAAAGGGTTTCGATTTCAACATGGAAGCTGTTTCGACCCTGGCTGGCTACGTCACTTCATTTATGTGCATTGCGGTATTTATTAACGTCGGGTAGGAAGTACCGATTCAAGAAGTCTGAGCTATCGCGGCGGTTTCCTCAAAAATCACTAAAAGACAAATGACTAGCTGAACACATGTTTGTTAACTGCATACTTTCCAACACCAAACGGAACCATTGGTCTATTGCCGACGGCTAAATGAATAGGAGAAATATTTGCTTATGACATCACAATCAAGCGGTGTACAGTATTACACTTGAGATAACATCGTACCATATTGCTCATTAACCTGTACGTCAACCTGTACTGACCCATAAACCTGCCTTTGTGATAGCTAGCCATCGGCTCATTGTNATTCGGATCTGGTACACCCCTGTACACCCCATCCAAGTGGTACACCCTTTGCAAATTCTGGTACACCCTAGGGTGTACGACAACCCCGGTTGAAGAGCACTGCGCTAGACCATAAATGTGTATTTCGTCAGCAACTGACAGGCAGCCAGCGTGTCCACTATCCACATTTAAGTCAGAACACATGCAGATTCTGACGAAGAATACTAGTTAATGCTCAGGATTACCGGACCATGATCTGAGATATATCGACCTCACCTTCCGACACATACCCCCTCATTTTATCGCTTGTCCCGATTATGTTATCTTCTAATACTTTTCATTCAGTGCGCATGCCTCTTCGTCAGATCGTATAGGCTAGGTCCCGGTGGGTGTCTGATTCCAGAGACTACTCCATGTAGTTTCGACATCTTCCTATTGTATCGCTATCTTGTGGTGTTTTGAAATGATAAAATTCTTAACAATAAACTGTACTGAACCTGTGACTCAACTGGTCATTTAGATTACTTATATCTATCAAATATACGCTTTGAGAGTTTGGGATATCTAGAACTAGATATCCCTGTTTGAGAGTAAGTCAGTTTTCAGACCTCACACTTTCTTCAGTTAAGGAACTTCGATTTAAACTGTTTACAACGTCGCGGTCGAACGGTGACCTCACTTCAGTTGCAACTATATTCCTGCTTTCTTTATGAATTGTGACTCTGTACTTCGAAACGTATTGTGGTTTTATGTAAATTGTGATGTGTACTCTGTGCACAATATGCAGTGTCAGGGGGTAGTTTTGCGTTCACGTAAATATCAATCCAGTTGCACCGACGTATTTAATTATGACCTATCGATGAACTCTGTACGTGTACAATGTATACATGACGTCGAAATTATGATTATTGTTTGTTAGAACTCTTGTTGATAACGCGGGACAAGAAAGTCAAACAAGATATTTCTATAAATAAGCTCATGACATGTGGGTTAGATGATCAATGATTGTTAGGAAGACTCTATAAGTTTCAGACTATACCTGTTTGCATACAGTGCAATTAGTTTTCCAATCATAAGCATGGTCGAGTCTGCAGTACAGTAGTTAAAGGAATTTCTGAAGACATATTGCCAACGTGATCTATAAGCACGATGGATACATTCATTTCCGGTAAATGTCATATCTGTATCCAATATTTTGATTTGACTGAATCTGTTTGGATCTGGAAGTCACGGCAACATCATTAGCGATCTTCGTCACAGAATGACGACAGATGTTGTTGCGTTCAATGCAACTGTATGTTGACTTTCAGCAAATATATTCCGTGAAATGTGGAATAGCAAGGACTAAGGTCGCATATCATTCTGAATGTATCGCGCGTAATGGAATTGGTTGGAATTAAACCAAATTTGGTGAGATTGGAGTATTTAGTTGTATTAAGGTAAGCATCGCCTTACTGGACGCTGGGCGGTGCGAAACCCTCGTGGTACAACCGGTACTTCCAATCACTTGCACACCCAGGAGAAGTATGGCCGTCAGGCCTTCATGCTCCGACCCGGGATCTGAAACCGCTTGACGGGGCAGTATCCCAGTCACAAGTATGGTGGCGGCGGGACAAGCCTCCGCAGACGCCCCCAGCCAAAGCCCAGCCGTTTGAACTAAAAAGAAGAGAAACTTTGAAGGTAAAAATGGTAACCAGAAGCAACCTTTTGGGAGCTCTTGGGTCGAAAGGACCCAAGAGTGACCTATTAAGGCGCTTGTGGCAATAGCAACATGGTGTAGTGCCATCCGGCTGCCACAAGCGTAACGGGGTGGAGGTTTACTGCGGTTCCTCCAGGTTACCCCTAAAAAAAAAAAAAAAAAAAGTATCGCGCGTCTTATTCTTTCAAGGAGGTTGTCTGGTATTCGTGTAATAATTGACTTATCGCCAACATGCCTTGTTAAATATCATTTCGTGAAATGTGTGAAACAACAAGGACTAAGGCAGTGGTTTGATCGCGAAGCTTTTTCAGCTTGTGGCTTGCGATGGAAGTGCAATTGTGCATATACGAGCAAACGAGCATATACGTCTGAAACGAGATTTCATGTTGACGACCAATCCCGCATTCCGTCGTCAATTTCATGAAGTCTCTCTCGTTTATAACTTTTAAATTGAGCCAAAGTAGAAGAGCTATATGTTCGCAAATATGGTCAATGGTCATGGTCAGTCATTATTATTTTTGGCATATGCCCAAAATACCCAAAATCGCTTGTTTTTGGCATTTTTCGGTATTTATTTTTGGCAGTTTCGGCATCGTCATGAATTCATATTTGTGTACCCGAATTAACCCCGTAAAACGCTTTTTTTTTGGCATTCCATATCAAACGAAAGTCGCAAAACGTGCACTATTCACTCTGTACCATCAAACAACGAGAATAAAACCGAGTTGACAACGATGTAGAGCGAATTTACCTCATACAAAACAGACTGCTTCTGCTATAGCTAATCTCAATAGTCGATTCGATATGGTGCAAAATTACCTGCAATCGGGTAATTGATGACAATTCAAATTGGATGCTGACACGTGTGAATCAGAGCCTTCACCGGCTAACCAATGGCTAGATATCATGAGATGGGTGACTTTAATATTCAATAGAATATGAAAAAAGGTCCACCCGACAACGTTTAATCGAGGAAAGAACTGAATGTATGTACCGTACAATTGTACATATGTATGGTACACATTGAAGGGGACTACTGAGGCTCTTTGCACCGTGTAAGTTCATTGTTCGTTGATGAAACTATATCCCTATTATCGAACGTGACATCTATCAATATTGAAACATGCATATATTTTTAAACAGGTAGTTGTTGTTGTTTTATTGACACTCATAATTGGCGCTTTCAACAACTTGGTTATCTGCGCCCGCACAGTAATTTTCATACACATACACATACACATATTTCAGTACACTTGTCTTGAGTCATTTGCTGCCATCTTTCAAGAGTTCGGCTCTCTCTTCCTCTGA